>OVBI01000200.1:0-200228 GCA_900406495.1 Sisymbrium altissimum
TGATGCTAAGGTTATTCATTTTTTAGGATCCTCAAATAATACATAAGGGATGTACTAAGATCATCGATATAATTTACTGTCTATGTTTTTAGAATATGTAGTTCTAAATAAGATATAAGCCATAGTATATAATTTTAATGATAATTAAACTGGTTACGCAAATACACACAAAATTATTACCAATACATATGATCATGTATATAATTTTCAACTTTCAGTTTCCAACAAACCCATTTTTCTAATCTTTTTTTTAATGATATTTTCTAATTTCTTAAATCAAAATTTCGGACCAAATTGATTATCATATATATATTATCATTAGATTTTATTCAATATAAAGTTTTAACATATTAGTAAACATTTTAGAGACCTAGTTGCGAACAACAAAAAAGAAAATTGAAGCATGTACAGAATATATAGAAATGTTCTTTTGTTATGTATATAAACAAAATGTGTTAAGGATTTGTTAAATTACGTAGATAGCTAGCTATCCATCATAAAAGGTAAGCATCCATAGAAATAGGAACCTGATTTAAATATATTACAAAGACCCCAACTTGATAATAAAGAAAATCCAACATGTTTATCTATATAAACCATATCAAAGTACTTGAACCACATCATCAAACCAATCAAAACCTAAATACATAACTACTGCAAAAAAAAAAAATAAAAAAAAAAAATATTTTCTTTGTTTGGTTTGGAAATGGATCTAACCAAACACACAAAACTTCAGATATTGGGATGCATACTACTTGCATCACTCGCACTAACAATGGCTGACACACCACCGGGCATAGCCAAAAATCCAAGTCATGCAACATGTAAGATCAAAAAGTACAAACATTGCTACAATTTGGAACATGTTTGTCCCAAGTTTTGCCCTGACACTTGTCATGTTGAATGTGCCTCTTGCAAACCAATATGTGGCCCTCCTTCCCCCGGCGATGATGGTGGTGATGACGGTGGATACACACCTCCGGCTCCTGTTCCACCTGTTTCACCACCACCTCCTACACCTTCCGTGCCAAGCCCTACCCCTCCTGTTTCACCACCGCCCCCAACTCCCACACCAGCCGTGCCAAGTCCCACTCCACCAGTTTCACCACCACCTCCGACTCCTACACCGGCCGTGCCAAGCCCTACCCCTCCTGTTTCACCACCGCCCCCAACTCCCACACCAGCCGTGCCAAGTCCCACTCCACCAGTTTCACCACCACCTCCGACTCCTACACCGGCCGTGCCAAGTCCTACACCACCCTATTCACCACCACCTCCTACTCCTACACCAGCCGTCCCAACACCTCCTGATGTTACTCCTACTCCTCCTACGCCGGCCGTGCCAAGTCCCACTCCACCAGTTTACCCAACGCTTCCTCCTCCTACACCAGCCGTCCCAACTCCTCCTGGTACTCCCACCGCTCCAGTCCCTCCATATTCCCCACCTGTAACTCCTACTCCCTCCGTTCCAAGTCCTACTCCTACACCTCCTTCTGTCCCAACCCCTCCTGGCTCTACTCCTCCTTATGTCCCTCCGTCCTCTCCTACTCCAACCCCTCCATCAGATGGGGAGGCGGGAGCAGGAGTTAGAAGAGCCAGGTGTAAGAAGCAGGGTTCTCCTTGTTACGGAGTTGAGTATACTTGCCCAGCCAATTGTCCCCGTTCTTGTGAAGTTGATTGTGTTACTTGCAAGCCTCTTTGCAGTATGTCCTCATTTACATCCATCTCCTCTTTAATTCCTTGTTATACGATTACTAAATAGATGCTAACTAATTATATATACGCTGTGATGCAGATTGCGACAAGCCGGGATCTGTTTGCCAAGACCCGCGTTTCATTGGAGGAGATGGTCTGACCTTTTACTTCCACGGCAAGAAAGACTCTGACTTCTGCCTGATCTCGGATTCTAACCTTCACATCAACGCACATTTCATCGGTAAACGCAGTTCTGGTATGGCACGTGATTTCACATGGGTTCAATCCATTGCTATCCTCTTCGGCACTCACCGATTCTATGTCGGAGCCCTCAAGACTGCCACGTGGGACGATTCTGTTGATCGTATCTCCGCCTCTTTCGATGGAAATGCTATCGCACTTCCTCGGCTAGACGGTGCCACGTGGACTTCTTCTCCAGGAGTTTATCCTCAGGTCTCGGTCAAACGAGTCAACGCTGACACTAACAACCTTGAGGTACGCCCTCAGAAAATATTACATAAGCCATAAAGTCACTTAAATTCAATACAACAAAATTAAAATACAGAAACTTATCTTACTTAGCTTACGACTTTTTATTTACCAAATCTATAAATTTCGCGTTTTGTTACATGCATATTCAAGGATATTTGTGTGTATATATAACTGGGAACCTTAGATTAATTGATTTTTTCAAATATAATTAACAAGCGCAACGAAAAATTGTAAATTTTCAGATATTTTTCTAAACTTAAATTTCGAAGTAATTAGTAATATATAATATACATTTTTCAGGTTGAAGTAGAGGGCTTGCTTAAGATCACAGCAAGAGTGGTACCAATAACAATGGAAGATTCAAGAATCCATGGCTACGACGTGAAGGCCGACGACTGTTTAGCTCACCTCGACTTAGGCTTCAAGTTCCAAGACCTCAGCGACAATGTTGATGGTGTTTTGGGACAGACGTATAGGTCTAACTACGTTAGTCGAGTCAAGATCGGAGTCCACATGCCTGTGATGGGTGGTGACAGGGAATTCCAGACCACCGGCCTTTTTGCGCCTGATTGCTCAGCCGCAAAGTTCACCGGTAACGGAGGCAAAAACGGTGACCGGAGCAAATTGGAGCTCCCTGAGATGAGTTGCGCTAGTGGCGTAGGTGGCAAGGGAGTGGTTTGCAAGAGATGGACGCTGCTTTGATCTTGACGTTATTAATATGATTACCACTATACAATATGATAACTACAATATTATAACTTAATAAAATTTGTACCACAATTGTTTATTAACAAAAACAAAATTTGTAACACAATTGTTATTAACGAAAACAAAATTTGTAATACAATTGTTATTTAACGTGGTTTGCCATGAAATATACTTTATTACCGAGTATCTTATATCCAGTCTTTCTTGTTTCGTTTCCGACAAATATGGCTAATTTTCTTTTTTTGTATCAGTTGTTGGTTATCTTGTTTCCTAACATATTTTTCATATAACGAAAGTTGGTAGCTTCATTTTCTGTAAATTTGATTGATTTACTTGCTTGATAATATTGTTTGTTATGTCATTTAATTTTGTTTTTTAAAAAAAATCCTAGTTTAGTTGATCATGAAATGATGAAAATCAAGAAAAATATTGAAATCCTATAACATGATAATTGATAAATATCCACCGTTTCATCATCTAGTTTAAAATCTTATTGAACCCATAATAATAATAATAATAATAAATGTGAAAAAACTCATACTTTGATTTCAGTTTTTTCTTCTACATACGTAGAACATTGCTAGTTATATTGTTGAGAATTGTACCTTTTCTTGGTAATTTCCGGGTTCGAATTGAAGCATAATGTAGATAATAGTTATTAATTTTTTTTATTAAACTGCAAAAGTCAGGTAATACCTTTTTGTTTTAACAAAAAGAAAGTCAATTAATACTTAATATTATGGGTTTAATTAAAAAATGGTTTGATTTGACCTCCAGTGGGTGCCTCCTCGAGTCCACATAGTTCATGATAGAGCTGGAGCCAAAAGAGGAGAAAGAGGTTAACTTATCATTTATCAAGCTACAGGCAACACTTTTAGCTAAAGTTCATGCGTTTCTCTAACTTCTTCTCTTTTTTATCTTTTTTTTAACTTTATAGTTGCCTCCCGATCTTTCTTGCAAATTTAACAAGATGCATCTACTACACATAAACCAAGTAAAAGTTTTGCCATGGCCAATTCACAGCCAAGCGTGTAAAATAATTGGGTATAAGATGAATTGTTTAATGATTCCAAATAACAAAATCAAAATACAAAGACGCAAACAACCAACGTATAATTTTGTGCAGTATTACTAAAAAAAGCCATTAAGGTAAAGCCAAAAAGGCCTTTGAATTCAACATCACAACACGAAACCACAACACAAATGAATGGGTTCCATCATCTGATTGATTTAACATTCCCTGTTTTTTATGTACACGCACCTGCCTTCCTTTTGTTCGTCATTCTTCAGTCGCTTTCGTAGTCGTCTTCATCTCCAAACGAGAACACCGATGCATCAGCCGCCATAACCTTGAACTCACTACTCTCTGAGCTTGACGCGTTGACCCCAGACCCAGCAGATTTCTCTGTCGCCTCAGCCTTGTTAATAGTTCCTTGCACCGGCTGAGATGATCCCTTGTTTCCAGAAATAGATACTTTCTCGGTAGCACGAGCCAGACCAGAGGCTTCATCTGCGCTCTGTTTGGATTCTGGGGTTTGAGAAGAAGCAGATGATGTGGTTTTGGTCGGGACAGTTGAGTCTGCTTCGTTATCAGAAAACACATCGTCCTTATCAGGATTCTCTGTTTCTTTACTGGGTCCTGGAACCGGAGTGACAGCCTCTCCAGGGGACGAATTAGCTGCTGAAGTTTCTTCGGGTGTCTTGGGTGCTGTTTCAGAACTTGGGTTTGCAGGGACTGTTGGGTTAATATCAGCAAGAACAACTTCGACCATAAATCCAGGCGAAGGTAGCTTCCTCTGTATTGGAACAAAGGCCAAACACACATTATATCATTTCAAACCAAAAAATTGATGGAGCAAGAGCCCAACCTCGATCTAACACACAAAGTCGAGCATTCAGTAATTATTACCTTGTCAAACCCATCGAGCTCACTGGTTTTCAGAATCACTCGGTTTTCCATCATTGTTGTGTTCAACCAGCTGAGAATAGGAATACAGAAAAGCTAATCCGTGAGACAAGCAGAAAAGCAAAGGCTATATTTGGTAATGGATTTGGATAACGAGGAATTAGCTTCCCAACCAGTAAAAATCTCCTTGGCGGTCGTGAAAATGGATTTTGAAGTCCCCAGCCAATTCTGTTAGACCAGGCTCTCCGGGTAGGGCAAAGACCATAACCCCTTTCTTTGGCGCACTGAACCAAAAGTCTTCTGGCTGCAAAAGCATGAAAATTCCTAAATGACACCATTCAAATTCACAAAGGCTTCATAAAAAAATGTGGTAGCAATGAAGTAATAACAGTGGCTTACCGATAAATCCTTAGTCCGAGGATGCTTTTTCGTGGTAAAGAGAACACCTGCGTATAAGTTAGAACAAGATATTAGCTCAGCATGATACTAGCTTTAAATGTTCTCATGAAACAACGATCGACCAACTCACCATTGTGATCTGAAATGGTGATAGATGGCCTGATCCAATAGGGGCACCTATGGAGCCGGAATCCCCTAAGCATACACCTATATAAAAGGTACTGTACGATGTCAATACACAACTCTATGATACACTAAGGTATCTAAAAAAGCAGCTTACTTGCGGCCTGGTTGGTTTTCCCCGTTGAAGTAGGTCAAAATTCGTTCAAAGTATTTCACGTATCTCTACAAAATAATGATTAAACAAACTCACCCGTCAGCAGAAGAGCAAAGACCGTCTTTATGATGGGCTGAATTATATAAATAGCAAAACTAGACTTACAATTTGGCTAGGTAGCACAAGCCCTTTACCATCCACACATCGTTTCTGATTGTAGAAGTCCATGCACTCTTCGGCAGTTGGAAAAAACTATACAAGAAAAAGAAACATGATTAGTTTTGGTTGACTATGTTTTTTACAATGTTATGATAGATGCTTTACCTTCAGATACAGCAGAAGACTACATATCATAAGGCCTGTCCTCGCCATTCCCGCCTTACAGTGAACAACCACAACATTCTCTATGTCCTCCTTCAACCACGCATATGCACTTTGGCAAAATGAGGTAATCAAATGGATTGGCGGGCAATTGTGATCATCAAATGGGAAACTGGCCACCTGGACGCAAAATTATAAGTGCCAAGAAAAAATGTTTAAGGACATTTAACTGACAAAAGAAGCAGGGCTACTAGTTCACTATTGTCCTTGCATAATCTGAATATAGCTATCAACCTAGAAACTGAAATCATTTGGAACAGAAAATTGAGCCACTTCATTGCAGCAGTCTTTTTACATGATAACGTGCCACAGTTCAGGTAAGAAATAAGCAAATTGTCACAATCTTGTACAGAACCATTTTTTATATCTAATTGTCCCATAAGTACCTCGGAGTTATAGTAGTTTGAAATAGTGCAGTGAGTGATCTATGGAGCAAGTCTCCTTAATATTGACTAAGGTACTATTACTCAAGGAGATCATACGTTGGTCAAATGCAAGGAAAGAGCACGAAAAAAGAATAGAATTTTAACATACCTTCCCTTCAAATAGTGATACATCATACAGCCTCTCTGAACAAAGATTGTAAACCTTGTATTTTCCCTACCAAAAGAAAAAAAGAAAGGAAAATATAAGAAAGCAACGTAACTAACACACTGACAAATTCTACAAGACACATATGCTATTTTGACATATGAACATCAAAATGCCGACTATATTTTGCTAACAAATTAGTAGTAGTACCTTGTGTTGAGTTTCAAGAAAGTTAATAACTTCTTCCATCTGGTTGCGGTAGAAACCCTGCATCGAGGTTTAGAACATTCATTGGCCAGATTAACTTAAAACGAATCTGGCAGGAAAAACAAACAACCATAGTAGAGCAGATCCAGGGGCAACGATAACAAGCAAACTAATTGGCTCACCTCGACATATCCAAAAAAGCCAGAACTCATATCACCAGCAGGAAACCCCATTGCAATTATGTTTTCTGTTATGTACGTGAGATCCAAATCAAACCCTCCTTCCTACACCACAAGTCGAGCGAAATAGACATTTAATTTCAGATAAGGAAGAAGGCTAGCATAGAAGTAACTGAGTAGCAAAACAGATGAGACCAAATTTAATTAACTTGAATTGTATAAGCCAATCTCACCTGGTATCTTCTTTTGTTCTGGGACACAGCATGTCGAGCCTTGACCTGTACTGCCTTGACAGCATTCTTTGACGTATCAACCAAACCTTTCGTAATGGTCCCAATGAAACCAGGTTGTGCAGCAGCTGAAGTTCCTTCTGCGGTCTCATCTGGTTGAGGAGATTTGGGAGACAAACGAAGCCCTAACCCAGTCGTAAATTTGGCAAAGGCGGACTTTTCAGTATTATCGACATCAGAGGCGGAAGAAAAAGGCTGAGGAACTTTCAAGCTTTTGGCCCATGTTGAAATCCCAGAGGCAGATAGTTTCGACGCTACACCTTTAGGTGAATCATCAGTTCCAGGTTCAACAGCAGCAGGAGGCTGAACATCAGGTGTTACCGCAGCAGGCAAATTGGGTGATTCAGACGACATTGTTTCTTATATCTCCAAGAGTCGCTCTCAACAAAAGGAACACTAAAGCTTGAAATGTGAATGATGGAAGCTGCAAATCCTCTTTCTGCAGACATCACATACAAAAATAACAATTGAGTGAGATAAAAACTAATCTACAAAATCAGAAAAATAGAAGACTTTCCACATCAAAATCAAGAGAAAATGTAGACAAAAGAAGAATCTGATTTTGACCTAAATCACCATTTCCGTGTTCTAAGCAGCCTAACAAGACCATAATCTCAATTAAACCCATCCATTTCAGCTTTAGCAATAACATGCACATTCGACGAGTTGTTCAAAGTTATATTAAACAACAATTAATGCGCGATCACCACAGAGCCAGGCTAAACCTCAGCAACCTATCGAACGCAGAGAACCAAAGATCAAATCTCGCAATCAGATCACAAAATGGTTTCATACAACGGAATCATGATCAAATTCAAACCATCCAAAATGCAATTGGAGCTAAGAGAAAGAAGAAACCTCATAGATCGAGAAACGAATCCAAAGAGAAAAGATCCGTCGATGAAAATCGAACCGAACGAGTAAAGAATTTTGACGCGCGCGCGAGGTTACGGAGCTAGGGCTCGATGATTTCAGATATGAGAGAGAGAGAGAGATTGGGGAAAAGAAAACAAACAGTATTGGAGATCAAGTCACGTGGGAGTTGCGGTCAACAATTAATCACTGCCGTTAGATCTTCAAGACATTTTGATTGCTTTTCGATCTGATACGAACGTTGCACGTGATGTCTTCTCGACTTTATTTTGGGGATAACATTTTCTTTGGGTGAAAATTTTGATTTTTAAAACTGCTATCTCTGGAACAAATTTTAAATTGTGAGACTTTCAAATGTTTTTGAGGTGGTAACCCATTGGATTATAGAGTAGCGTTTTATATATACAGCTAAAAATCAAATCAGATGACTTGGTCGGATTAGAATTGCAACTCCGCATTTCCCGGCTGAATCATGTTACGTTGAAGCTTAACTAAAGTCTACGGTTTCTCCCCAGTTTCAGTCTGATCCCCATGGATTAGGGATAACGGATAATTAATCCAGTAATCTTCACAACTTGATGATACCCATATATATCCCACGACTACCACACCGTGGACCAAAGATATATTAATCCACGTGTTCATGTAAACAAAGTACCAAAAACATAAAAATTAGGTTTTAAGAATACCAAGATCCAATGAAGATAAATCAAAGGTTTTATTAGTGACAGGGTTTGTTAAATATATTTACAGATTTGTAAAGCTTGAAAATTTGGATATACGTTTCAATGGAAGCACAAACATGTTGATGAGTAACAGCTTTCTTCAAAAACTTGGCATCGTCTCTAGCTAAGAACATCCTCTTAAGTCTTAACCAGGCATCAATAAAAACCCTACTTTTAAATGCATTTTTTGGTGTTGAGTTGTGGGTGCCATACTTTGTAATCATGGGTGATTCATCTAATTCATTGTATTGTTCTTTTTCAGGCAAATATTTAAGACTTTATTCTTTAACAATCTCGCTTTTGGCTTAGCCATGAGGGAGGAGCGTTGTTTGGTTCTGATATCTTCTAAGCGCAGCATAAGGACTAAGGAGGGATAGGTTTAGCTTAACCAATCTCTTGACATGTTTCTTGATGAACTGAATCGAATAACACAAAGAAGGATAGAAATCTCAATTTTTATTTATTTTTTTAATAACTCTGAACAATGAAACAACATAAAAGCCTTAAAATATAATCCCCTAAAAACCTTCAGAGGATTGATCAAAACACAGACAACATTTTTGTGTGGACAGAGCTTAAACACTGAAAAAGTCTTATCTCAAAACAAGGCCCAACCAATTAACTGAAAAACAAATAAAAAACACAATTTAAAGACGCTTGTAGATAACATATCAAATGGCGAATTCGACTTGATTGGGTATAGAGGCCGTGTTGCGACTGCGCATTTCCCGGTTGCATTATGATAGTTACGTTGGAGCCTCATGTATCCGCTTTCTCCCCATCTTGCTCCCCATGAATTACGAATAATCCAGTAGTCTTCACCTGTTTCTGTTGTTCCATACCCCACGGCTAGCACATCATGGTTTCCATATCTATCCTCACATGGACCTCTAAACACACCCTGAGCAAGAACACAGAAAATAAACTTTTATCACAAATATCGTATTGTGTTTTAAGAAAAATCATGCTTTTTGGTGACAGTGTCGATTGGAATTACAGATCTGTAGGTCTTCATGGCGTCAGTGACATATATCATAATACTAATAGGTTGATGAGCAACAGCTTTCTTCAAAGACATCTCATCCATTGGTGGAGCATACTCATGACCATCAATGGTAACAGAACGAGTGGTAACCATCTGCAGGATGAAAACAGAGACGAAAGAACACATATAAGTTACGTAATTGAAACCATAATCAAAACTACCAAAAAAAAATTGTCATTTATATTGGTTTTACAAACCTCGATGGCATTGCACGCGGCAGTATCAATGGCGGTATAAGGGTAAACTTCATCTGATATTATACCACCGTTTTCGGTTATAAACTCAAAAGCGGTGGCTGCTTGACCTCCAGCACATCCACCGTTGCCCCCCTCTCTATCGCAGTCAAGGAGTTCTTGTTCAGACAAAGATATCAATTCTCCTGTCTTGATCTGGTTTATACCTTCCACCGCTCCAATAGCCGAGAACGCCCAACAACTTCCTATTTATCAACCGAAATCTCAACCGCAATCGCAATGCACAAAATCAAATATAATACTAAGAAAATTGATAATCATACCACAGTCTCCTTGGTTTTTGACTGGAACAACTGCACCTTTCTCTCTCCAGTCGACTTCATCAGGCAAAACATCTCCTTCCTTGTACAAATACCTATCTCCTATCACTGGATCGCTTGTCAGTTCCATCTTCCCCCTCAAGTAGATAGCTCGAAACTCATCATCCGTCAGATCCGCAAACCGGGTCAACCCAAGTTCGTACGACCGGTTCGGAACGGAATTGTGTGCTTCGATGGACTTCAAGTTGTCTTTGAAGATCTTGAACCGTTTCTCTTTCTCTCCAAGACCATTATAGTTCTTCTCATTCTCCACAAGCCATCGCTCGTACATCAGCTGCACCTCGGCCTCATTCTGTGACTCTGTTGCTGTTGCGACGCCGAGAGACAAGGAAACTAGTAACACTGAGAGGGTCAAGAGAGCTAGGGTCACAAAACTTATAGCCATTATTTTCTTTCTCTTTCTGTTGTTTTGTTTCACCTGAGATTTCATTTCTGCAACTGTTAAGTCAAAATATTTATAGAGCGGGAAATCTTGGTCGTTGAGAGAAGTGGAGAAAAACAAAGAAACAAATAGACAGGTGGAGAGCGAGAGGGATAGTCGGACAGACGTGTTCCTCGTGTTAACGTGACAATGTGCCATCATAATTTATATATTTTATTCTGGAAAACCACAGAAGTCACATCACATGTGAATAAATAGTATCAGGAAATTTCATATTATAAAAGCACCTCCATCAAAGATATCAGGAACGATATCTAACCAATTAATTATAATAAAAAAAAAAAAAAAAGTAGGAAAGTGAGTGCCTATAGAAAGTTTTGTAGAAACTTAATATATATCCTATTTCATATGTGTCATTTAAATAAAATTTTAATATAAAACAAAATAATATCAAAATATTAATTTAACATGTTTATAAACCCATTTGAGTCTCTTGACCAATGGAGATGGTCTAATCTCTTTTTCTTTGTTTAATATTAAACTGTCAAAATTTTGTACCGAGGACCGTTTGATCTACACTTTAGTTACAAAAAAAAAAATTGAGGGACAGAAACCTAAACCATCGGTGTTTTGAGTAAAAGAAGAGGAAATGAACCAAATGTATAAGTCAGTGATCACTGTTGTCGGATGCAGTGTGATGAGCTAGTGTCTTGAGTCATTGATTATTGTCGAGGCAAATGGAGGTGTTTTGCGATTTTGATAGTAGTTTTGTCAAAGAACAATGTAAATCATGAAAGGACTAAATAAATACACGTGAAGATGCATTATATTGAAGAAAGGCGTGTGAAACTCAACGAATTCTACTCTTTTATATCATGCGTACATACATATCTATCATTCTATCAAGGTGGCTGACACACTAAAAAGATACTTCAAGGCTTCAAGCTAGTGTATTCTGAATAAAAAAGTTCATGTTCCCGAATTCTGGAGAACATGAGAAGAAGATTGAATTGAAGGCTAATTAAGTAGAAGCAATTAATGGTTCTAAGTTTATACATGTGTGGAAGTAATTTTTTATTATTAAATTTCATATATTCACTTTTAAATTTGATATTAAATTTAAAACCTAGATTTTTAATTAATAGAAATCTCCATCTTTTAAAATTAAAAAGATATGAATATATTTTTCACACATTCACTTTTCTTAATCCAGTACATCTCACTTCCACAAAGCAAATCTTCTAATTCATCCTAGTTTTTTATTAAAATTTAATTGCACTAAAATAATGTAATTTATATCTCTGGCATTTACTTCATTGCATTGCATGCATGTAAGGAAAATTTAATTTTTTTTTTACATAATTTTAAATATTCTTATATATTTTTACCTTTCACCTTATAGTATAGATTCTGATTCTGAAGAATAAAAGAACATGCATGAAAATCTTAAAATAATTCTGAAAGACCCTTGAGAGGATTATTGAACTAAAAGATAACAACAAACACCCGGGCTGTGGATAAGAGCTTGAGCGCCAATAACGTATCTCAAAACAAGGCCCAACCAATTAACTGAAAAACAAATAAAATCCCCAATTTAAACACACTTCCAGACGACAAATCAAATGACGAGTTGGACTTGATTGGGTATACAGGCCGTATTGCGACTCCACAATTCCCGGTTGAATTATGGAAGTTACGTTGGAGCCTCATGTATCCGCCTTCTCCCCAGTTTGATCCCCATGAATTACGAATAACCCAGTAGTCTTCACCTCTTTCTGTTGTTCCATACCCCACGACTAGCACATTGTGGTTTCCATACCAATAATCACAAGGTCCTGTAAACACACCCTGAAGAAGAAGAAAGAACACAAAGAAAAACAAAACAAAAAGAAGAAGAAAATTAGATCACAACTTAGTAATATTGGGTATTAAGAAAAAAAATTAGCTTGTTGGTGACAGTGTGAATGAGAAAAGTTACAGATTTGTAGAGTTTCATGTTTTCGGCTTCAATCATAACACTAATAGGTTGATGAGCAACAGCTTTCTTCAAAGACATCTCATCATTATGTGGAGCATCCTCATGACTATCAATGGTAACATACCGAGTGGTAATCATCTGCAGGATGAATACAAGATATAAGTTACCAAATTGAAACATTAAATCCAAACTACAAAGAAAATAGGTTACTTATGTTATTGGTTTGACAAACCTCAATGGCCTTGCACGCGGCAGTATCATTCTCAGTATAAGGGTAAACTTCATCTGACATAATACCACCGTTTTCAATAATGAACTCAAAAGCGTCGGCTGCGTTACCTCCCAAACATCCAAAGTTTCCGGAATCTCCCCCTCTGTCGCAGTCCATGAGTTCTTGTTCCGACAAAGATATCAACTCTCCTGTCCTGATCTGGTTTATACCTTCCACCGCTCCAACCGCCGAGAACGCCCAACAACTTCCTATTATATCAACCGCAACCGCAATCTCAACCGCCAATCGCAATGCACAAAATCAAATATAATGCGGACAAATATTGAAAAAAATGATTCGTACCACAGTCTCGTTGATTTTTAACTGGAACAACAGCTCCTTTCTCTCTCCAATCGACTTCATCAGGCAAGACATCTCCTTCCTTGTACCTATACCTCTCTCCTATCACTGGATCGCTTGTCAGACTTTCCATCTTCCCCCTCAAGTGAATAGCTCGAAACTCATCATCCGTTAGATCCGCAAACCGGGTTAACCCGAGTTCGTAAGTCCGGTTCGGAACCGAGTTGTGTTCTTTTATGACCTTCAAGTTGTCCTCGAAGATCTTGAACCGTTTCTCTTTCTCTCCAAGACCATTATAGTTCTTCCGATTCTCCACCAGCCACAGCTCGTACATCCGCCGCACTTCCGCCTCGTTCTGCTTCGTCTCCGTCGCTGTAACGCCGTCGAGATACGATGAAAGTAGTAGCACAGAGAGGATCACGAGAGCTATAGTTATAAACCTTATAGGAGTCGCCATTGTGTTCTTTTTGCTTCTTTCTGTTGCTTTGTTTCACGTGAGATTTCTGCAACTATTGCTTCGAAGCGTTTATATCATCTCTAATTCTCTATTCTCCATCAATGGTTTTTTAATGGGTATCTAATTTATTTTTAAAAAATAAAAGTAATGAAAAAAAATAGGAAAGAGAAACAGAAACGTTTCTCAGACAAGAATCGTAGATACACTGACTAGAAACCATTGAAGCACATGTCTTTATTTGATAGAACAAAACTCTTTACAAAAAATTAAATTTAAATAAAACGAAATTCTTATCAACATGTTGATATTTTATAGTATAGCGTGGGAATTTTTTGTAGTCGTCGAGAAATAGTGGGGAGCGAGAAGGATCATAGATGCATTCTTGGTAGTAGGTGATTAGGTGTCATCATTTTTTTAATTATATTTATAGATATATTCTAGTATGGAAAAACAGAAGGAAAAGTGACATCACATGTGATATGATGATACTCCCAAGAAATTTCATTTTCTTATGTTTTTTTTTTTACCAATTAAATATATTTCAAAAATTCAGTGATCTGATCTACTAAGGGTCTGACTGGTAACCAGGGAATGATAGGGAATAATGAATTCCTTTTCATTCCATAAAATATTTACCATTCATAAGTAATTTTTGTTATATATGATTCCCTCTCATTCCTTTTTTTGCAGAGAGTTATAGAATAAAAATATTCCTTATCAAAATTGGGAAGGAATAATAAGTAACAAATATTATTTTTATTCCTTTTAATTCATTCCTCTTTATTCCTTTTTTTTTCCATTCCCATTATTCATTAACTGGTGACCATTCAAAGCCTAAAACCCAATGGTGTTTCTGAGTAAAAGAACAGGAATGAATGAACCAAGCATAAATTAGTGATCACTTGTTGTCGGATGCAAACTGATGAGCTAGTGTAATAAGTCATTTGGAAGGTATCATTTTCTTTTTCCAATTGAAGAGAGTATATAACCATCTAAAAGGCAATTCTTATAAAAAGAAAACACAAATTATTTTAAAATATATTAATAGTAGCACAAATTCAAAGAAACAACTTGGTAAAGGGTTTTGTTGGGAGAAATTGAATTACTGTCGACTCATGTGGAGTGTTTTGCGATTTTCATATTGCTATAGCTTTGTCCAAAAACAATATATGCACCATGAAAAGACCAAGCAGATAGAAGTGACGAACGATGCGTTACATTGAAGAGGGCGTGTGAATGCGACAAAAAAATTTACTCTTCTAACTCATACATAATATTTTTACCAAGGCTCTACTGGTTAACAAGGTGGCTGAGACACTAAAGAGACTTCATGTGTGTTCTGAAATCTGAATAAGCAGGCTTAGCCAAGGAGAAGAAAGGAGATTGAACTTGAAGGCAGAGTAGAAGTCATTGGGTTTTAGATATTCGAGTTTAGGCCTGCGTTCAGTTTGGGCCAAGAAAGTAAAATGGTGTCAAAGTTGGATCCCACCTCAAATCATTTGAAAGTACTCACAAGTCAATTGGATTATGGAGTATAAAAATTAGTTCTTGAACACACATTTCTTACAGCAAAACCAGATCACATCTCAGCCAAAAGATCAAATGACGAGACCGACTTGGTCGGGTAAGAAGCCATCATTGCTATACCACATTTCCCAAATGAATCATTGATGTTACGTTGGAGCTTAACGTATCCGCTTTCTCCCCAATTTGATCCCCATGAATTACGAACGATCCAGTAATCTTCACCACTTGATGATGATCCATACCCCACGACTACCACACCGTGGTCCAAAGATATTCCACATGTTCCTGTTAACACACCCTGAGGAAGAAGACAAAAAAAACATAGAAAATGTGTTTCAAAAAAAACACAATATCCAATTAAGACGAATCAAAGGTTTGGTGGAAATTTACAGATTTGTAAAGCTGGAAAGCTTGGCTACTAGCTTCAATGGCAACACTAATAGGTTGATGAGCAACAGCTTTCTTCAAAGACTTCTCATCGTCTCTAGGAACATCTTCATAACCATCGATGGTAACAACACGAGTGTTATTCTTCTACAGAAAGAAAAAGAAACACATTTTTTTGAACATATTTACCAAAAAAAAAAAGAACCTCATAACTACAAAATTGAAAGCATAATCAAAATAGAAAAAAAAAAAAAAAGTTGACATTATGTTTGTTTATTAAAAACCTTGTTGGCATTGCAGAAGCTACCATCAGTGGCGGTATAAGGATAATCATCATCTGTCTCAATCCCACCGTTTTTTATGATGAACTGAAAAGCATAGTTCATGATACCTCCATCACATCCAGCGTTGACGAAACCTCTGTCACAGTCAACGAGTTCTTGTTCCGACAAAGATACCAATTCCCCTGTCTTGATCTGGTTTACACCTTCCACCGCTCCAATCGCAGAAAACGCCCAACAACTTCCTATTTATCAAGAAATCGCAATCGCTATCGCACAATTCCAAGATCAAAAAGCTGAGAAGAAGAAAAAAAACATAATCATACCACAGTCTCCCTGATCTTTGATTGGAACAACAGCTCCTCTGTCTCTCCAGTCGACTTCATCAGGCAAGACATCTCCATCCTTGTACAAATACCTCTCTCCTTTCACTGAATCTCTTGTCCTCTCCATCTTCCTCCTCAAGTAAACAGCTCGAAACTCTTCATTCGTCAGATCAGCAAACCGGGTCAAACCGAGTTCGTAAGTCCGATTCTTGATTGAATTGTGCTCTTCGACCAACTTCAAGTTGTCTTTGAAAATCTTGAACCTTCTCTCTTTCTCTCCAAGACCGTTATAACTCTTACGATTCTCAACAAGCCATTGCTCGTAGGTCAGGCGCACCTCCGCGTCATTTCGCTGCGTCTCTGTAGCTGTGACGACGCCGAGAGACAAGGGAAGTAGTAACGTCGAGAGGGTCAAGAGAGCTATGGTTATAAATCTCTTTAGAGCTATGGCCATTGGTTTTACTTTTTTGTTTCAGTGAGATATTTGCAAGAGTTGATTGACGTTTGAGACAAAGAAGAGGTAGAATGATTACTTGTGTGCTGAAGATTAGCTGTGACCTGTCAGCTTTTTCTTCTGACATTATTATATCAAGAAAGAAGAAAATTACATCCGACTAATTCTGGAAATTTTTCAACGTATATAATTTCTTCAGTTAATTAATCAAAACGTGGAAGAGAGTAGTTACTATTTAATTAAGTCGGATTACCTTTTTCGTGGTTATTTTTACTAGTCACGACTGTTCTGTTGTAGCTTTAACACGCTAAGTTTCGTTAGAACTGTATGAAACTAAACTTACAAAGAACTAAAAGCAAAAGTTTGTTACAATTTCAATTGGGTCGAATATTTATAATTCAAGTAAGATGACAATACAGCTACGGAGCAGATATCAGATTACTTCTTAAACATTTACATCATGTCAAATCAAATACAAGATTACGTATTCAAATGAACGAGTGCAATCGAACTATGATCCAATCTCGAAGTGTCTAAAGACAAAAGACTGAATCTTGGACACTAGGGATGAAAGAAATACAATACGGTTCCTTTATTCGTTTCGTCTCTCCTCAAGCGCTGCTCACAAGCACGTTAGTAGCCTTCGTGGTCGCAGTCGCTGGGCCTCGGGTCAAAGCTTTTATGCTAAACGGACTGTTTGCCTTCTGTCCATGCCAAAATTCATAAACGAATCAGTCAAAACAAACAAAAACAACCTCTTTTATAGGCCATAAGAGAGAAGAAGAAACTAACCATTCTACAAGTACCGGCCTTCAAATCGCAGACAGGGTATGATTGAGGGCAGCAGCTAGATCCGTCCTCGCAGCAAGTGGCTGACTCGAGGGGACAGCATCCCCAGCTGTAGCATTTGCCTTTGTACTCATAGAGACAACAGCAAGTGGACTTGGGTGGACAAGTGTAAGACTTGTCACAAACAACCGGTGATGGCGGTGGCGGTTTTGGTGGGTTTGAGCCCGATGACTTTGTAGGGTAAGAAGCCATCATCGCCACACCACATTTCCCGGACGGTTGATCGATGTTACGTTGGAGCTTAATGTATCCGCTTTCTCCCCAGTTTGGTCCCCATGAGTTACGGATTGTCCAGTAATCTTGACCTTCTGAGGTTCCGTATCCCACGGCTACCACACCATGGTCCAAAGCTGTTCCACATGTTCCAGTAAACACACCCTGAAGAAGGAACAACAAAGCATACAACTTTAATGAATTGGTATTTTTAAGAGAAACCAATCATAACACATGAAAGGTTTGTTTAGCATATTACGGATTTGTAAAGCTGGAAAGCTCGGCCACCGGCTTCAATAGCAACACTAATTGGTTGATGAGCAAGAGCCTTCTTCAATGACTTCTCATCGTTTTGAGGAACATCCTCAAAACCATCGATGGTGACAACACGAGTGTTCTTCTGCAGTAAGACAAAACAGAACATAGCCCATAAGTATACCAAATTAATTAACCAAAAACATTTGGCACTATGATCAGCTGTTGTATAAACCTTGTCGGAATTGCACATGTTGACATCAGTGGCGGTGTAAGGATAATCTTCCTCTGTATCAATACCACCGTTATTAATAATAAACTGAAACGCATAGTCCATAAGACCACCACCACATCCATTATTGTAACTCGTGTCACAGTCAACAAGTTCTTGCTCCGACAGAGATACCAACTCCCCTGTCTTGATCTGGTTTATACCTTCCACCGCTCCAATCGCCGAAAACGCCCAACAACTTCCTATTAATTGCCAAAAAATCATTACTTTCACGATCAAATCGCAAAATGAAGAAAGAAATGAGAGACTTTGAACAAAAGTCATACCACAGTTCCCTTGATTCTTGACAGGAACAACAGCACCTTTGGCTCTCCAATCGACTTCATCAGGCAAAGTGTCTCCAACCTTATGAAGATACCTCTCTGCTTCAACCGAATCTCTAGTCCTCTCCATCTTCGTCCTCAAGTAAATGGCTCGGAACTCTTCGTTCGTCAGATCGGCGAACCGGGTCAACCCGAGTTCGTAACTCTGATTCGGGACAGAATTGTGTTCTTGCACGAACCTCAAGTTGTCCATGAAGATCTCGAACCGTCTGTCCTTCTCTCCTAGAGCATTATAGTTCTTGTGATTCTCCACAAGCCACCGCTCGAACATCTTCACTTCCTCACCGTTCCGCATCATACCCATCTTGGCGGTGACCCCGCCAAGAGACGAGGAGACTAGTAACACCGAGACGATCACGAGAGCTAGGGTTGCAAATCTTATTGGAGTAGCCATTTTGTATGTTGTTATGTTTCAATGAGATTTGTGTAACTGGTTGCGTCAAAGTATATATAGACAAAGGAAACTTTTGTCTTCGAGAGAGAAAGTGGAAAGCGAGAGGGATGGATAGATGTGTTCTTCGTATTGGCTCTGACGTGTCATTATCATTTTTTATTCTGAAAAATTGTAGAAGAAAAATATCACATCACATGGGCATATGTGTGTAGATAGTTTCAAGAAATTTCGTTTTATTAAAAAACATTTTATGGTTACAGAGAGTGAATCATTCATATTTTGATTCAACGGTATTTCATTTTTTTTTTTAATTGGTTATTTTGTATAATCAACTAGTATTGTTCAGACTTTAGCAATATATTGTGAAAACTCGTAATTATCGAAATGAAATTTTAAAAACTTCTTCAGATGGTTTATTTGATTCATTTTTACATCTGAATGCTAGATTTTATATCAAACTTTAAAGTGATGTATTTTTATGTTTTTAATTAAATATGAAACTTTAACAATAATACTGATAGAAAAGCATACATTCGTTTTTCTAATTGCTTTTTTATATAATTAATATTTACAGCATGTTTCTTAGTTTGGAAAACCTAATTCCAACATTTCACAGAGTGGTTTCTTGAAGACTCTTCTAACCTTACTCGGTAGGTGCTAGGAATCCCTATGACCCATATGTTACACGCACTTGGGAAATTATAAAATAACACATTTAGTATCAATATAAAATATTTAAAAAGTACAATTTTGATGTCGTGGTTATACATGGTATTATTGTTATAGGTTACGACAGCCAATGAAATATTCCGTTTTTCAATTATTTTTTTTGTTGCTTGCACCCTATAAACTCATATGATAATTTCAATTCGGAAAGTAAAACGAAGAACTCTTCGTTCCTAAGTCTTAACTCTTAAGATCTCTCTGATTCTCTATTATGTATTCCACGTTTCATATATCTTGTTTAACCAAATAAAGCAAAAAAATATCTTCAACAAGTTATTTACCCGTTCTCCTATTGGTTACTAATACAGTATATAATACTACCAGTCTAAATTTCTTAGGTACGATAATGGAAACTGAGATTATTTGGATAATATCCTTCCTTTTCTATCTCAACGGTCGGATGCTTTTACCGTAGTTGACTAATATATATGTTTTTTTATTTAACACTAATTTATTATTCTATTGCAAATTAAGAGATATTACATTAACGAATTTTATAACTGGCAATTATAGTATCCTATGAAAATCCACGTCTGCTAAGTTTACCTGAATCTGGCTTTATCCTGCATTATGAAGATCCACACCTGCCAATTCCATCCGAACCTTCCTTACGAAAATCGACATCTAACGGTTATACTTGCACCACGTCGAAAATCTCCTATAAACTTGTCGCCTTTAATCTACATAATAAATCGCATTTTTTTGAAAATTGAAACCCAAACCTTTGGATGTAAAAACATTAATAAACCTTTAATCAAATCACCGGGCTAATATATATGTTTTAAGCTATATATATATATATATTTATTATGATGGTTACGTTAGATTGTAGTAAAAATAATAAAACTATACTAATGAGAGGGTTTCGACTTTCAACAACTTATAGTTGAAAATGTATGCTCCTAATTTATGTTTGTGAGTCTGTGACTACATATTCGATTGAAGCCTGAGTTTCATTCGTATTAAAAGCAAGCCAGTTGAAATATGGTTGGGTGTTTTATGTTTATTTTCCTAGATGAATGCAGTGGCGTCTCTTAGCACAGTTTTTTTTGTATTTTTCTTCGAAGAGATCCACGATATATAGTTTATTTAAAATATTGAAAAACTCTAAAACAATGATAAAGTACTGCCTAAGTCTTTATTAAATATACTTCGACGATTCTGAAGAGGTATGTTCATCTAAATATTCTATACGCTACTTGCTCAATAATTTGGAGGAAAAATATAACATTTCAATGTTCTTCCCAAGTTTTATGTAATATTATACGTGCCAAGTGTCATTTTAGAGCCACATGGATCTTTGAATTTTTCGGGAAGTCAAGCAAAAACACTTTGGCTTTGGCTATGTTATTATGTCTTCTGTTTAACTATATTATTTTTTTGTCTCGAAGAAATGTAATTCTGATAAAGTTGAACCGTTCTTTTTGATATTGTACAAGTAAAGAGGAGCGGAGGTTGGTTAGATAAGATCATAGGCAACGTGATAAATGGCCGGACAACGTGCAAAAAAATTATTTTAACTAGCGTTCCGATTTTATTCATTTTAAAAATAATCAAGATAAACGATGATTCGTCTTTTATCTAATGGTCGTACGTAGACACAAGAAAGGATAATCACTGAACATGAAGTAATGTAAATTACATAAAGGACTTTTATAATCATTTATCATAGTCCCCAAATTGATCCCTTGTTTACAAGACATTAAAAAGGTCTTTTTTCTATCTTGTCGACGTTTTCGTATTGTCTTTTTTCCTATTATATCAGTCAACGCTACTATAATGAGAAGAGAGAGAAGCGGACATGGCTTTTAAATTCTTATCCTAAATCCATGAGGCCGATTGCAATATTATTTCTGACCCAGTTGCAATATCATGGACTATAATTGGCCGCTTCTATTAACTGGGCCAATACTTCTTTCATGGACTATAATTAGTCCCTTATATACATCCTGGGCCAATGCTTCTATCTGAATTCTTTGATTGATTCTACGTTCTAATATCTAACTAAAATGACAATCGTATAGGTACCAGGTGGTCCATTGTTTCGTTTTATTTGTTTGTTTTTGTACTTATACGTTACTAGTGTTTAGCTTTAAATAGAACACAATATTTTTAGTGTTTTTAACTTTTTATCAACTGGACATCTACGGAAAACATAAAGATAGATATATGGCAAGGCGCGATACCTTGTGAGGGATTCAAGATTATTGGCAAATCCATCTCATGCAGATCTCAATGTATATAGACATAAATAAATATAGAAAACGAGTTTGTTTTGGCAAGTAGCCCCTCTACTGGTCGTTTGGCCTTGGTTGGTCCTTAGACGTCCAAACTCCAAAGCATGTTATATTAGATTCAAGCAGTAAGGAGTTCTCATATTGTTGATGAATTAAGTATGGTTTTAATTACATGTCCCTAGTGGTATTATAGCGGGGGAAAATCGATTACATCATTGTTTCCCGTGATGCTCGACTAATTTAATTTAACCCGTATATGACGTATGCTACATGCATGCATCGTCTTGTTTCTTTCTGTCTAACATATACATAGAGAGAGAGACCAAAGAATAAAAGTACGAACTAAGGAAAAAAAAATTGATTGGATAAAAGCTTCACATCGAAACAAAAGAAACTTATCCGAGAGTGGCAGTAATTGTTAGGAATGTGGGAATCAAATCAATTTTATAATGGAAAAAACAATTTAAGTTGTATTTCGAATATTGTTTTTAACACAAAAACATATAGACAGAGAGAGAATGAGCTGGGAAGCACGTGCGGGAGAAGATAGAAGCACGTGCAACAACGACAGTGCAGGGTTGACTGGAGACAGTAGGGTCGCGTGGGACGTGGAGAGGCGCACTGTTCTGTATACACGCGTATACCTCACTTCCTCTTCACGGACAAACGACGTCGTTTAAGGTTCCTTACCATGAGAAATAAAATCATATAATCAACTATCAAGTATGGTTTCCGTCGTCAGTGTTTTAATTTGTGATTTGGTGTTCTTTTTTTTAGTAGTCAACTAACACCAGTTAACGCTTGACTTGTACTGTCTTATTGTTTCGGATATTATTTCCTCTTCTTCTTTTTTTTTTTTTATCGTAAAACTAAAAAGAAGAGAGGAACAAATCGTTGCAACTTTGAAACCTTACAGTGATACTTTAACTGATTGAAAATTTAGGAGAACAATGAAAAAAGAAAATAGTGCATGTAAAACGCCAAACCATGATATATATAAATACTAGTTCAATTTTTTATCTTTTTAAAAGGTACAAATATAAATTATTGTGATTACACTCGTTTCTTCACTATGATATGATGGATGATACGTGTCGAGCAATTGACTAGTGTTTTATATATACCAAGCATTATTTACCCAATTGATTCCCATAACACTATTATATCTACGTGTGTGTGAACTTAGTACTAGATACATATACCAAGGGATAAAAGACAAAATTAGTAAATCATATATTCCTATTACGTATAAGTGGCAAAATCGAAAACTGCTACGAGTTAACAAATTATATTGTAAAAATGGACCGAAACTCTCTTTTTAGGTCGGTACAAAATATATACATAACAATCATTTTCAAAATCAAACCGATCGTACCAAAAAAAAAATAGCATCCAACTCGAGTTAGCCTTCAAAACTAACAAAAAAAATATTGAAAAAAAAAGAGGAAGAAAACAAAAATGGATCGAGTGTGCAAGTGTGGTGAGAAAACGAGCTAGGGAGGAGAGGACGAAGCTGGACCAGCTTCGAAACACTCCTGTCTTCATTCTTTGACCTTTGACTCGCTCCATTACCACATGCATGAGAGACTGTGAGAATTATTTTGAGATCTATCTATACGTTGGTTTTTGGACGAACTACGATATAATAATAGAGTTCACGAGTTTTGGTATCAACTTATATAACAACACGTCTTATTAGATCAACCACTAATATACACTGCCGCTTCTTCGTTGTTTTCTTTTGCTTGTCAATTGTTAAATTTCTCTAATTGCCTTTAATTTGTCACGCTCAATCTAATTGCCTTTAATAATAATTTGTCATCAATTATTAATGTCATCTTCATAGCTACTAACATCTCACTCACCTCCCTTTAAGAAGTTAAAAAAATAGGGTGATTTTTTAATAAATATATCCAATTTACCACAAAATTAAAATTTGGACCATTTATACTATAGTATGGTCGACAATAATTACTGTACTTATCAGTTAATTAAAAGATTATTCATATCCCCAAAAATATAATTATTCTAAAAGATATGCATATGAATTCTAGTTTAGTTTTTTTTTTAATAAAAAAATTTAGGTTACTGGTACTATATTCAATTATTCATCTGCTTTTTTCTTTTTGGAACAAATTCATCTGCTATATATATAAAATCAAATCATTTTTTTTTTGTTTGGCTGAAATTTTAAACCTCTTTAATGGTAAAGAATGTACTGGTCTACCCCCTAGAGGTCTTAACCATGATATTTGTTATGCTAAGAAACATACCTATGTTCCATACACACACAAAAAAACATATATATACAAAGCCATTTTTAATTCTAGATTAAGATTTCAAAATATATTTGTTTTGAAACGAGTTTTTAAATATATTAAAACAAAATAATAGCAGATTCATATGTTCTACTTTGAACAAGATCACTTGTATATATTAAAAAATTAGTTTAGACAATTGTATACAGATTTAGATATTTGAATTACATCAATCTCTCGCATAAGTAATGTACATTTTTCTTCTAGGTAAAGTAATTTAATTTGGCATTGCTGAATTTAAATTTTCTTTTGCGGTAAGAGATTCTTTGTTTCACCGGGAGAGGATACAAGGCATATGACTGCCAAAGCATTAGACAAGAAAACCAGAAACAGAAACAAAAATACACTAAAAAGTTTTTAGTTGTTCCCATCAGGACAATGCAATGACAGGAAGATTCTTCCCTTTTTGTTGTTCGTCACTTTAATGTCTGCAATATATTACATTAAAATCTAGAAAGAAACAATCAATAAATTAAAATCAGAAGAAGCAGATCAGAAATTTTAAGGTCCAAGTCCACCTCCCGAATTTATTTTGATTTCGATGTATTTGTCGTGGAATATTTGTCAGTGTTCGATAATTTGGCTTTTAGATAACAAAACCCTCAATGTTCAGACCCCCCCCCCCCCCANAATTAAAACTGAAACTCAATTATTTACATAATTCTTTCGGTATGGAGTAACTCTACACCTTGTGTTGAGGTAAACGGAATTTGGTTTCGGAATGTGATTATGTTACTAGTTCCTTTTAAATTGTTATATATCGTTAATATCGTAGACGACATTTTCTACAAAAGACAATAAAGTTATATCGTTGAAGTTTCGATCCTACTTAACGGTAACACATTAACATATCTTAAATTTCACTACTTTGAATGTTTGTATTTCTTAAACGAAATAATTGGGTGAAGTCTACATTTTCAAGCGCCATATCAAAATCGATCTATGTTTTCGACTTCCGAGAATCTTGAGTACTAAAATATATAGTCATTGACTTATCGATCATTGCTTTAAGGAGACGAGCTAAAAGTGACGAGCTTGTAACTAGTTTTTGACTCATATGAATAGGAGACTATAGACTAGCAATAATCAATGACAACATTGATCCCTAGTTTTGTAACTATGACTTTGAAGTTGTAAGGATATTGTTCTATTATTAAAAACTAAAAGAAAATAAAGCAACTAAAACATTATGATAATTAAATTACTAAAAATGATATTAAATTTTGGTAAAACGAGTCTAGGGTATTAAAAATTTAGACAAAAGTTGTTAATTGAGGTGATAGCATAAGTTGAATTTTGATTTGGATTAGTTACCGTGTTTTACATTGAGAATAAAAAAATGAAATGAAAGCATTGATAGATGCGTGCAAAAAGAAGTGGTTTTCTTAGTATACGTGAATAAAAAACGAGTCAAAGTTTTTGCCGTAAAAGAAAAAACAGTCAAGCTTTTTAGATTTGGTTGCATTATTATGGGTGGGGTGATTATCACGGGATTTGATGTTAACACAAGTAAGTGGAAGTTGTCTTGTGGGACCTTCTTCGTTCCTAGTCTTTCGCAATTCACTGATTTAGTTTGACCATTTTCCATTACTATTATTTATAGTAACAAACACATCATAATAAATCGAGATCTGTTTCTTTGATATATATGCATAGACATCAATGTTTTGGTGGTTGTTGTGGGTAGTGATTAAAAGCGATAGTAACTTGAAGCTTGCGATTGAAAAAAGTTTGAAATGTCATGATTATTCATAATTGTGGTTTCTAGACGTACCCTAATGCGTTATCTTGTATACTGTGGACAAAAATTGAGAATATGTATATTTACATACTATCTTTTTACATGTTACTATTATATGGTTTTCATTGGATATGTATCCACGCAGTGAACTGAATATTGTTGCAGCATACTATTTTATTATGCAAAGGGAAAACAAAATGATATCTCAAAGACTAAACGCACAATTCAATGGATTTGAATAGTTAAATAAACTTTCAACCTTTCAAATGATGAAAGTGAAATGATTTTTTTTGTTTGGTCGTCTATTTCTTTTATTTATGTAGTTGAAACCAAACATTATATATACATAATACATCTATTACAAACTAATATCATAACTTATTTATTTATTTGATATATGCTAATGTTTTGGACGTATAAGAGAAGATAAATATACTTGTAAGATAATCATAACGAGATGTATAATTGTATATCATTCTTATAAACCTTAGGCTTCACTTCTAAGATGCGACTTTCCCCACAAGATATATTTACGTAGATGGCATCTTAATGATGCTCAATATTAACATATTTATTTTAATTGAAAAATCCAGCAGTTTTTACAAAGCTATAAATGGCACACGTGTGGGCTCATAGCCAGATAAGGTCGTTCTTCTTCCTCATACTCTCTCACAACAATCTTCTTCTTCTTCCTCTTCTTTGCAGCTCTCTCTCTCTCTCTCTCTCTCTGAGTTTTAATATTCGAAATTCGTTTAAATGCCGAGGAGTTTAGAGCCGTTGGATCTAGGAATCCAGATACCATACCATTTCAGGTGTCCAATCTCACTAGAGCTGATGCGTGACCCAGTAACCGTCTGCACGGGTCAAACCTACGACCGAACAAGCATCGAGTCATGGGTCTCCATCGGTAACAACACAACCTGTCCTGTCACACGCGCTCCTTTGTCCGACTTCACGCTCATCCCAAACCACACTCTCCGCCGTCTCATCCAAGAATGGTGCGTCGCTAACCGCTCCAACGGCGTCGAGCGAATCCCTACTCCCAAACAACCCGCCGATCCAACCTCCGTTCGAGCTCTCCTCAGCCAAGCCTCCGCGACTTCCGGAACTCACGTCTCCATCCGCTCCCGCGCCGCCGCTCTCCGCCGTCTCCGTGGCTTCGCACGCGACTCCGAGAAGAACCGCGTTTTGATCGCAGCGCACAACGCGAAAGAGATTCTTGTAAGGATTCTATTCTCCGACGACTCTCCACCGACGTCGGAACTTGTCTCCGAATCGCTCGCGCTTCTCGTCATGTTCCCGATGACGGAACAAGACCAGTGCGTCTCCATCGTTTCGGATCCGGTTCGGGTCGAGTTTCTAACCCGGTTGCTCTTCGACTCCTCGATGGAAACGCGCGTTAACGCAGCCGCGTTGATCGAGATGGTCTTGACGGGGTCGAAGTCGTCTGATCTTAAAGGAATGGTTACGAACTCTGAGTCCGTCTTCGAAGGAGTCCTCGACCTTCTAAGGAACCCGGTTTCTTCCTACCCACGGCGAGCACTTAAAGTCGGAATCAAAACGCTTTTCGCGCTCTGCCTCGCGAAGAACACGCGTCACATCGCAGTTTCAGCCGGTGCGCCGGAGATTCTAATAGACAGACTCGCGGCGGATTTCGACAGGTGCGACACGGAGAGAGCTCTAGCGACGGTGGAGCTGCTCTGCCGATCGCCGGAAGGTTGCGCGGCGTTTGGAGAGCACGCTCTGACGGTGCCGCTGCTCGTGAAGACGATTCTGAGAGTTTCGGATCGTGCGACGGAGTACGCGGCGGGGGCGCTGTTAGCGCTTTGCACGGCGGAGGAAAGGTGGAGACATGAGGCGGCGGCGGCGGGAGTGGTGGTGCAGTTGCTGCTGATGGTGCAGAGTGAGTGTACGGAGAGAGCGAAGAAGAAAGCACAGAAGCTACTGAAGCTTCTCAGAGACTCATGGCCTGACTACTCCTTCGCTAACTCCGATGATTTCGGCTGCAGCGAAGTGGTCCCCTTTTGATTTTTTTTTCACCCACAGTAATTATTTTTTTAGTCTTTTATATGTATTTTTTTAAAAAAATATAAATTAGTATAAAAAAAGAAAAAGAAAACAAGGATAGTGGTCATTTTTGTGTATTTGATGGAGAAATGTGAATTAAAATACAAAAGCTATTATGACAAAAAAATTAGGTTTTATGTATATTATACTGGTTTTATATTTTTTTAGTGTATGTAACTAATTTCTCTTCTTGTTGATTGGCTTTTGGAGTTGGGAAAAGTTGTTAAAAAAAAAGCAAATGGAAGATATGCGAAAAGCCTTTAAAGTCTTAAAGTTATCCTTTCGTTTTCCTTTTTTAGTCTAAAGGTAAGTCAACTTTTTGCATTACAGATATGAAAACAGGTTATGATATTACTTTTGGCATCGACCTATTGAGTGCCATCAGCTTCTAAATGAAATGTCATTATAGTATTTTCTGCTTTATATGATGTAGAGCTCTTGGTTTTATCTTCTTTTATGGTGTTTTTAGCATTTTGTTTTTCTCTTCTTGCTGGTTTTATAGCATATGTTAATATTTCAATGGCACACTATTTGATAGACCCAAAAGTACTTTATGGTTAGATATCATTGATTCGGCGGCATGGTCAAGTTCACAATTTATTCATTGTACTTTGCTGGCTTGTTTACAACATTCCTATGAAAAGAAGCTTTACAATTAACTTAAAAACAAACTGGGCTTAGATGGGCCGAGGCTTAATATGTCCAACCCAATAGAGTAGTCTAAGAGGAAACTCAGTTTGGTTCCCAGGTTTACGTGGATTGAACACATTCCGTTTTATTATCAAAATCAGAAAAGAGTCAACACTCATCAGTAATCACATCTCAGAGACAAACAGTTCAATACCCACCCAATACATACACATACACATACATAATCACAAACCAAAACCCTTTTCTCTTTCTTTTATTCATCACATAGTCAAGGCAAGACATTTCTTGCTACTCACTCTTTTCTTCCTGAACAACAGCTTCTTCAAGAACCCTAATCCTTGCTTCTTTCTTGGAACCCTCTCCATCTTCTCACTTTTTGCCTTCACCGGTTCGTACACGATCAAGGCATTGTAATTGTCACCATCAACATGAGTAACGCTATCATTACCATCCTCTTCTTTGGAGGATGAATCTTTTGCCGTTGAGACTTCTATACTTTCGTGGAGAGAAGATCTTTTGTGTAAATCTTTCAATGTGTTGCTTGTTTCTGTTGTCGATAAAGCTCTTAGTTGCTTCCGTAAATTGGTAATTGTTTCTTGACACTCTGATAACTTCACAGAAGCTGCTGCAACATCCCAACCCTGCAAACAAAAACTCCATCATAATCAAAGCAAAGCACCTACGACCCCAAAATTTGATATTTTAGTCTGTGAATTCTAAATCTTTCTACTCACGTTTTTGTTTCTCTGCGTCGGTTTCTTCGTTTCAACACTGCAAAAATTCCCAAAAAAGAAATGATGAACTTTATATAGCAAATGGGAGAAATGTTGAGACTTTAGATGTGACTACGGCTTTGGTTACCTTTCTAACTGAAGCTGAAGCTCGATGCAAGTCCCTTCGAGTTCTTCACAACAACTCTTTCTGTAATCAAATTCTACTTCAAGAGAAGATAATTTCTTCTCTGTCTCGTTGAGCTTAGCTTCAGTTATGTGTAGCTTTGTATCAAGATCTTCCTTCATCGATTTCTCCGTTTCAATCTCAGCCTCTACCGTTTCCTTACTCTCTCTCAACGCTTTGACCTCAGCTTCTAAGCTTCTGATCTTTTCCTTGGCTTCCACAAGCTTATCTCTCAGTTCTTGCCTCTTATCAGCTTCAGTTTTCTCCACTTTATCAGCCGCTGCTAGAGCCAAGTGTCTCTTGATCTCATCCTTTGTCATTGGACCTGATTCAATAGGAGATTTCCATGTGATGCAGAGAGGATCTCCTTCAGCTTTCTTGGTCTCTCCATCATCATCCATACACCCTAAAGCAATCTTGATGTCTTGTAATAGTTCTTTAACACCGCGTTTCGATATCCTCTCTTGCTTCGATATAGCGCTCAAAACAACTTGGATCCAATCAAAAGATCCTTCCTTCTCATCATCCTCCTCCCTTGGACTTTTCTCAGTACAAACAATGGCTAACTTCTCCATCTCATTAAAGTCATCCATCAGTAACTTCATCTCCTTCGAACCAGAAGGGCTAATCACGCTATTTTCGCTTCTAATATCGAAACTCGAAGCACTTAACGGTTTCTGCCCACGGCTAAGATCTTTAATCTCCATGTTTTTCTTCATAATGATGTCCATTAGATTCTTGTTCTCTGCCCTAACATTCCCAATCTGCTCCATCAACAGGTCATACTTAAGCTTCCGGCTCTGAGCTTCATCTCTCATCATCATATCGCTCTTATTCGCATTTCTTCTTTTCATCTCCATCTTCCTTTCTTCACCTTCGTTCCTCATAGATATTGACCTCTCCGGAAACTTCTTTCGAAACAGAAGTCTTAATCTCTGACATTCAGCTTCAAGCTCTACAATCTTGTTCACATTTCTAAGTTGCTGTTTATGGGTTAGCTCCATAGACTTGCGAGTATACTCTGTTTCCTCTGTTTTAACCTCAAGATCCTTCTCAAGAACAGTATACTCATATCTCAAGAACGCATTTTCTTTCTCCGTAGAATCTAATCTTGTCATTAACGCTTCAAATTCTGATTCCACCTGAAATTTACGCTCTTGTAGGCTAACCGCAAGCTGTTCTTTCGCCGCAAGCGACTTTTTCAGCTGAGAGTTCTCAGCGGCTAACGTTTGAACTTTTGACTTCATCTCAATTAGATCATCATATGCAGATTCTTCTTGTCTCTCCTTCTTAGTGTCAATTGATCTGAAACTGTTGTTATCGAGTCTCCTTGCCTCATGGTCTCTCCCAAGAAGCTCCATTCGCTGCAGAAGCTTATCACAAAAAGGCGATGAATCTCCATTCCCCAACCCAGTTTCAAGACTCATTTCTTCATCTTTCAGGAAAATCTCATCTGCTACACCTTCATCGCCGTAAAGATTCACATGAGGATCTTTCTTAGGGGAGTTTAAGACTACAGTTTCTAGCTTCTCGTTTAGACTTTTTCGAGCTCTCTCGGGTCTAATTCCATTTCCTGAAGGAACTGTACGTGTCTGTGTCTAAATACCAAAACAAATCAATAATCATCACTCACAAAAGACATTCGCCAAGCTACTTTTTGAAGTTGAAAAGCAGTACATAGAGCGAACATGAGCTGATAACAATCAAGTTTTGCTCAAGTAAACATAGAGCATTTGAAGCAAAGTTTGGCTACTTCTGCAAAAGTTTATTTACCTGTCCTCTGATGTTTCTTCTAGAAGAACCTTGGAGTGTTTCTGCTACAGATTCTATTTTCTTCCTCGATCGCCACTGGTTTGCATCCATTTTTTCTGTAAGATTTTCTTCTGCAACACATTAAAAAAAGGGACAGAGCATAAACTTATGCCTAAAACCTTACATTCGACTGAGAATAATCAAAGAACAAGACCCAAGAAGATGTAAATGATCAAAGGAAGCTTTGGTTGCAAATTCTTACATAGTCTTATGTAGTTCCCAGTTTGAACAAGTTTCTGACTGGTACCTGCAACAACAAAAGAAGAAGGAAGAAGAAGAGGAGAGATGAATCTTTCCAAGTAAATAAGGTAGAGAGAGAGGCATCAAAGTGACTATGTGACTGTGATATTAATTGTTTACGTTTCAACTCATAAATAAGCACTAAAGTACCTATGAGTAGAGAGGGTTTAATATATTGTTTTGCGTTCTGAAGTTGTAGTACAAAGTTTTTAATGAAGAAACTGTTTTAAAAACTTTGCTTTTCACAATTTCACTAAAGAATCAATCATAATAAAAAAAATCACCCATTGATAATACCAATTTCATCACTTAACCATCATTTTGTTTTGCATTAGACCAATATCTACCTTGAATAAAAGGGATAGCAAAAATTACAAAGAGTATTTGCAAATTAACGAAGGCGTTAATTTAAGTCCACAAGACATTTAGTGCTACCTAATGACAGTGACATTTGTCTTGTAGCTTTTTCTTTCATAATTACTTTTGACATCTCTCTTCTTTTCGTGGTTTTCTTCTTCTTCTTCTTTCGGTTCTCCTCTTTTTTGGTAGGCTTCTAACAAGTAAATTACATTTCTAGAAGATAATAAAGAAACAATTCCAACGGTTGCCAAAAAGTAATGATAAACATTTCCAACGTCAGAATTGCAACAATTTTGATTATTGATCAGCCATACTTAGAAGAGTTGACCAAAATATACAAAAATGTTTGGCGTCGAAATCGATTCTACCTACTTTCATTATTTGTGAGGAAAAAAAAATATAAACTAATTATGGTTAGATAATCCAATAATCCACCGAGTCACTAGCAAGACAAGTATTATTTCTATCTTTTAATTTGGAGGGCCATAGGATTCCGAATGCTCTCCAGCCTCCACCGACAGTTTTTACTACTACAATTCTTTAATTACCCATCATGTCATGTTGAAAAGAACACAAAATATATAAAATAAAAAAAGTTCACAAAATGGAATGGAGAGTGGGGAATATAGTAAAGGAGACGTTACGAAACTATTAATTTTTTGGGGGGGCCATATAATTTCTGTGATGTCTATAAAAAGAATAAAGCTAGGATTACAATACTAATGAGTAATGAAGATACAACCAAAACGTATGATTTCCACTTTAAGCCGTTAAAACGATATATTTCTTAATTGTTTTGTTGTAGGGGAAGAAACCACAAGGATCTTTTGTTGGTATCTGGCATAAAATCTTATTATAATTTGTCAAATGGATTCATTCTGCATTATTTGCATCGGATGAACCTACCCACACGCATTCATATTTTTCTCAACAACTATAAGAGAGCAAAATATAATTTAAGCATCCAAGTATACTAAAGTAATCAAGTTTACCGTATGAGTCAATCGGTAAATGGTTAGTTATCAGGTAAAATATTCGACTTATCAGATGTGCACTTGGGTTGTATTTTAATGGGTCTTGGTCTGTTGGGTAAAGTAATTGGATATAATAACTGATTAAAAAATATATTTAGTAAAAAATGAAGATGAAACTAGTGATGATTCAAGCCACTTATGTAATCAAAGATTAACACGAAAGGGAAATCCTAAGCTATATATATGTTATTCATCAAGAACACAGCGAATCAAAGAATTGCTAATGAAACAAGATAAGAAGATTATTTCTACTGTTCAAAATTTTCGACCAAAGCTTTATTCAACTTTGATCATTAAAGACAAAAGACAAATGGAACCAGACTAGGAAGACTCAACTCTCTACTGGTTTTGTCGACTTTGGACCCACCGGTAAATCATCGATCCAGTCTCCATAGATTCGATTAATCTTCTTGGAGTCGCTCCACTTGAGCAAACACTTCTTTCGTCGCCCTTCATCGTTAAGTCCAGAAGAATCTGCTGGTACTTGTGCAGTCGGTTTCATTGCAAATGCTTCGCTTGCAGGTACTACCGTTTGTTTACTCACAGACGTTACTACGTTCACAGCTTCTACTTCAACTCTTCCAACAGAGTTAAGCAACTCTGCAGTTTTTCAATCCACAAACCAAAATCAGAAACACAAGATCATATCACACACACACAATCCACAAGTGTCAGGTTAAAGATAGTATCAATACACAGGACTAGTAAAAATCTTTACAAGGATGATGATATTAACAAAGATTATAACATACCTGCTTGGCCATGAGCATAGTGACAGTTATCGCCATAAGGACACTGACCTTTCTCAAACTTCATACATATCCTAGTCTTCCAGTACACAGTCTTCACACCACCACCACCATTGTTCATAAGTGCAGGTACAGGGATGCCTCCTTGTCTATTTACTTCAATTTGATGAGAAGCAGCCATACCATTCTCAACAGACGGTAGATCAGCAACAGTCATACCAACGCTTATAGCCGAACTCTCTCTCAGTTTCCCTGAATCCTCACGAAACTTGGAAAGATCCTCATGAATGAAATTGCACCTCTCCCCATAAGGACACTCCTCACCAAGACAAAACTTCCTGCAAAGCTTCATCCTCAAGATAATCTTTTGATCATCTTCCCGATTACTATTAATGCTCCCAAGCGACACCAAAGACGGTCTTTCCCTTTCCCTCTCCCTTTCTCTCTCCCTCTCCCTCTCCCTCTCCCTGTTCTGAAGAGGAGGTCCAACAATCTCCTGCCAATTCGACGGAGGTTGCCTCATATCCTCCATCCCATGAGCAAAATTGCAAGGCTCTCCATTCGTACAAGTCCCGGCCTTGAACTTAGCACACAGCCTCGTCTTGTAGAATATTTTGGCAGTGCCTTTGTTAACAGGAGGAGTGTTTGAAGATGGAACCATCCAAGCATTGTTGTTACTCGTGGGAGGAAAAGACGAAACTTGATTATTAAACACGTTTTCATCGTGAAGCCTTGGCCTTTTCAACGAAGGCTGTAACTGGTGAGGAGGAGGCTGAGGTTGCGAATGCGAATGTGAATGTGAATGTGGCTCAGATTGCGAATGCAAGTCGTGTTTCTCGTTGCTCATCGAATCAATCATCTGAGGTTGGTTCCAAACACCGTAAGGCGATTGCACGAACATCGGACGAGGATCAGAGTAACTCGAATCCATTTACTGTACAAACCAAAAAGAAACAATCATTCGAATTCTGTGATTACGATCTTATCTATTATATAGCCAAAGTAACGAACACACTTCTACGCAACTACGAAACGGTTTCAATCGCAAGAAAACTGAATGAACAATCGAAATGCTTGAAACTACGATAGACAAAAGCACGGTTTCAGCACGGAAATCGAGTGGATCAGCGGAGGAGGGAGTGTAGGACGAGATTACGTGAAGAGAAAGAGGGTTTGAGAAATTACCAGAATCAACGATGGCGGCGGCAGATTTTGGGAGACGAAACGCGATTTAGGGTTTTTGAACATTTGATATATATACCTTATTCTTTTTTCTTGTCTCTCTCTCTTTTGCATTAAGAAACCGAATTACAATTACTGACTAGTAATTTTGTAAAAAACAAAAAAAAAATAAAACAATTCTGATATGTGAAAGACATTTGGCAACATTTATCAATTTTTTTGCGTTTTTGTATCTAAAATTCATTAATCTTTATGATTTTGATAATTTGTTTAAAATAAATCTGATATATGAAAGACAGTTATCAACATTTTTAATATGCATATATACATATATATATATATATATATATATGTTAAATTATCTAGTTAGATCTTATAACACTACGTTAGCAAATTTATCTTATAACTATTGAAAGTTAAGTTGCAAAAGAAAAAGAATTTTATATAAGGGATGGACTTTTAAAAATTTGAGATTCTATTATTATTAATTCATAAATTTTTAAATTATTAGTAAAATCTATTGTTATTGGATCGAGAATTTTAAAATTCTATCTAAAATCATTTGTTATTGGAAAAATTAACCTATAATTAATTCTAAAATTTTAAGAAAATCTAATGTTATTGGAAGATGAATTTTCTTCATTTTCGTAGGAGTCCAAAGCTCGAGAGTTATACGGGAGTTTAAAGCCGGCATAAATAAATCATCCGGAGTCAGATAGAGAACAAAAAAACAAAAGAATCTAACTAAACCGATCTAAAAACACACTGGATTAGTCACGAAAGCAGCCAAGAGAACACTAAAACGAAAACAAAAAGCCTATCGAGATAAGCTTAAAAAGAAACAATAATCCACGCCCAATATACTGATAAGAAGAAAAGTAGAGAGGTATCCCAGATACCGAACTTCAAACAAACCCACAAACGGATCTGAAACTAATTTTTTCTAACAGAACAAAGCGAAGAGATCCATAACGAGAGAGGAACCTTATTCTGCGGGTAGACTAGTGGAGTCAACCAAAGAGTGCAGCAAGAACAGAAAAGGGTATTTCATCATATAAATCACCATAAATCCAACTTGTAAGACAAGACCCGGAAGAACCACCAACAAACCCGACAAAACCTCTCCTTCACCGAATATAACTGGAAATTTAGAACCACAAATAATTAAAGTAAGAGAGCACCAAAATCGACAGCAAGAAACACATATCTACAAAAATTGAGTGAAAAAAGGATCCAGCCGAGAAGAGATCGGTATGAAGAAAGACGAGGAAGCAAAGAAAATAACAAAAAGCGTAACGGCGGGAAAAAAGCGACCGGACATTGGCCAAAATAAGACCAGGTGGCTGAGAGCTTAAGAGAGAGAAAAGAGAGTTTAGAAAAAAAATAAGGCTAACCTCTGAATTTGTGAAAAAATTTTAGACAACACAAAATGATTTTTATTTTTTAATTGTTGACAATTTTGTCTTATAACATTGACTACATTAACAATAATGATAATATCTTAATGTTTTATTTGAAATAAAAATGAAGATTTAAATTTGATACGACCATAAATTAAAGCAACAAAATCACATCACATCTTAGTCAACAGAATCGATGTTTTCAATTCATTAGCTTCTTGCTCTGGTAGCTGCATCTGTTGGGGAATCCAATCCCCTAAAGCGTCAATTGCCTCGTTGACTTTGTTTTTGAGGGCTTCGGGTGATTTTAACAAGTGAAGAATTTGGGATTGATCTAGTTCAAGAATCATTCCTGTGATTTTTGCTGCAAAAAATGGCTGAAGTTCTTCTACCAAAGGATAGAGAGTCTCACCAATCATCTACAAAAAGAAAATTTTAAATTAAAATAAGATAAAGAAATTATATCTAAAAAATAAACATAACATTAAAAAATATTAAATTTACAGTTCTTTGTTGTTCGGGAGGTAGGTTTACGAGGGCTTCAGTCAAAGCAGGTAAAAGAATTTTCTGAAGAAAATCAACATTGGAATTGGGTTCATGGGGAATAGGAGGAGGCATGACTTAAACAGCGAAGGCGGCGTTGGAATGAGAAGAAGAATTGTGATTTAGGGTTACTGCACAAGGGTTATTATATAGCAAAATGAGTTTGCCTATTTAAGTAATTAACAATATTTTTTTTCAATTAAAATTTAACATATATTTTAAACGGTGTATATGAAATCCACGTATGATTGAAATAATCTACCTTCTATAAAAATGGTAAACATATTTTACTACATATGTTTTGTTGAATAATACAAAACATACTACATATAATTCTATTTACTACATAAGAATCTATGACAATTAAACTTTTATGTGTATCATATTTACATGGATAATTGTACTTTTATATATAGAATCATGGTGAACAATTCTAATTGCAACACATTAAAAAAATTTATAAGCATGTTTTTATTAATATACAAAAATCATAATTTTTAAAACCTTCTAACATATAAGCATTAGTTAACTATTTCGTCAAAATTACTGATTAAATGAGATTTCACAAAAAAAAATTTCAAATCGGAAATATAGATTCAAAATAGCTATGTAATTTAGTGTATATAGTTGCAAATTTCTTTAACTCTGGTATATATTTATGTGGCACAAAATAATTGAACATTAAAATATCTATTAATATTGTAAAAGAAATTTAGTTACATATTTTATTAAGTTGTGATATATTGAGTTATTTATTTTGGTTAAATTTGTATAAATTTTAGTTGTATAACACTATTGAGATATAAAAATAATTAAAAGTGGTATAATTTTCTCTTTTCTTCTTTCATATAAGAAATAAAATAAAATAAACCAATGTTTACTAGTAGTATATTATAAGGAGATTATTAGCATTTTTAACCAAAGAGATTGTTGACAAAAAAAAAAAAAAAAAAAAAACNAACCAAAGAGATTGACTTGAAACTGAAACCACGTCATTCCCCGACTCCTTTTAAGGAATCAAATCTGTTGGTCATCAACCCGACCGACACCTCACGCGCCTCTAGGCGTTTGCTCACACGCGCTACTGAGCTGGGCTTTGGGCTTTTAAACCTTGGGCTTAGAGAGGATTTTGAGTCATTCGCAGATTCCGACCCACCCAAACCACTGTATTTATTCGCAAGCGCTGATGAGTTGAGCTGTGTTTTTGGGATTATAGAAGTTTTTGAGTCACTGTCAGACTCAGTCAGAGATAGAGTGTGTTTAGCCAGAGATTCAGTCAAACAACCGTATTGTTTCTTATGCTTCTGATACTCTACAGTCCTCAGGATCTCCATTGCCTCTGCGACTTTGGATTCAAGAGCAACGAAGGATTCGAGCAAGTGAAGGACTTCGGTTTGGTCCATTTCAAGAAGCACTCCAGTGATCTTTGCTGCTGACTCTGGCTCAAGTTGTTCCACCATCGGGTAAAGATTCTCACCTAGCTTCTATACAAATCATTTCATTTGTTAGAAAAAGAACACAACAAAACGAAGAGACAACTACGTAAACAAAACATTCACTTACTATTCTCTGCTCTTTGGGAGTTGCATTTGCAAGTGATATAGCTAGTACATCCACATAAACTTGTTCTCCATTAATATCTTCCATCTAAATCCATGAAGAAGAAGAATGAAAAGAAGGATAAGACATTAACCATTAGTTTCTCTGTTGCAACTAATGTGATGTGATGCGTTGTCTATGCACAGGCATGTTCCTAAACTCACAGCTTTAGAAAGTTCCTCGTGTTTCGAAAATGCAACAAAGCCTGATCCTTTACTCTCTCCATTTGTGTCTCGCATAACCTGTCCACAGTTATTGAAATGTTAAATCTTGAAATCCTACTATGAATTTGGATAAACGACTACAACGTCTTCTTTCGTATACAAACCTTGCAAGATGTTATATCTCCATAGGAAGAAAAAAAGGCAGAGAGATTTTGATCAGTTACGCTTTTAGGAAGATTCTTAACACACAAGTTTTCCGAACCCTGAGATCTTTCTACAGAATTCTTCAAACGCTGTTTGATAGCTGATGCCATCTCATACTTCTTTCTTGATTTTGTAACAAACCACTCCTTGTAGTAACCAATTCTCTTTCCATTCAAAGCCTCAACAGCTTTCGCTGCATCATCTGGATTTACAAAATTAACATAGCCGAATCTTCTCGAGTTTCCTTGATCATCTATTTTGATCACACAACTCGTCGTCGGTCCAAACTTTTCAAAAACTGTGTTCAGTTTTTCTTCAGTCATATATTTAGGGAGTTTTTTGACAACAACATTGACGAAGATCGCCTTTTCGCCTTCAGAATCTCTTTGACGAAAAGGTCCAACGTATACTTGCTTACCGGTAAGAAGTATTCCGTTCATACTTTCTACAGCCTCATGAGCTGAATCTTCAGTGTCGTACTGTACAAAGCCAAAGCCCTTTGATTGACCAAAGGCATCAGTAGCAACTTTGCTTCTAACAATGAACCCATAGCAAGAAAAGGTATTGTACAGTGCGACATGATCGATGGATTTATCAAGATTCTGAGACACATATACGGATCTTAAACAATGTCAAAAAAGGATACCAACCAAAAGAGAGAAAAGGCAACACACACACACAAAGAAGAAGAAGTGATGTGTACCTTTATAAATATATTACCTACTCCGATGAGACTTGGATTATGGCCACCGTAATACATAACTCTAATGGACTTTCCATTAAAAGAAATGAAGTTTAGCTCTTTCAGTGCTCTTTCAGCTGTCACCCAAGAACAGGATGCAAAAAAACATAGCTTATGGTTTAACTATTACGAATGGGAACTGAAGTAGAAATGAAAAAGAGAGCGAGTAACTTGTATTTACCATCTTGACGATTGGTAAAGAAGACGTAGCCATAGCCAAAAGAAATATTTGTGAAATGATCTCTGCAGATATGAACAGAGACAACATGTGCCGACTGGGAAAATAAATCGTAGAGATCTGCATCCCTCACGTTCCGTTCAAGATTTCCAACGTATAGCGAAGGTGGCCATTGCTCCTTCCACCTTCCAAATATATAGTCCCAACCCCAATATTCCATTTCCTTTTGGTGTTTTCTTCTCTCTTCACTAACAGAGGGAAGACAACAAATGAGAAAGGTCAAAGCTTTCATAAGGTCTCGTCAGTACGGAAGGTTTCACCCGCCAGATCAGTTAATGTATTAGTTTTAGTTGGATACCAGTTTTTTAGACTTTCATGCTTCTTGGTTGACTTTGTTTTTGTTTTTTTTTTATTTAACGATAATAAGACAAGAGGATATGATGTCTTCTATTTCATTTCGATTCAAGGAAACAAAAACAAAAAATGCTTACAACTTAACTTGTTTTTACCACATAATTTGTGTTTATATGATCCGAGTGCCATTTTTTTCAATTCCGATTTGTAAATTTTAATTGTAATAATTTATGATTGGATATTAAGATGTATGTGTAAAAACATGTAATATATGATTTCATCTATGAACAAAAAAAGATAGAGAAAATTTCAATCTACTTTCCAAATATGTAATGCTGCTTCATGATCTTTTTATACCTACGGGTTGTTGGTTTACAGTCCTCAAGATCTCTATTGCCTCTGCGACTTTGGATCCGAGAGCAACGAAGGATTCTAACAAGTGAAGAACTTTGGTTTGGTCCATTTCAAGAAGCATTCCTGTGATCTTTGCTGCTGACTCTGGCTCAAGTTGTGCCACCATCGCGTAAAGATTCTCACCTACCATCTGTACAAATCATTTCATTTGTTAGAAAAAGAACACAACAAAACGAAGAGACAAGGAAAGGTAAACAAAAAACATTCACTTACGGTTCTCTGCTGGAGTTGCATTTGTAAGTGCTATAGCTAGTAAACTTGTTTTCTGATCTTCATTTCTCCATTAATTTCCTCCATCTAAAAGAAGAGACTTTAACCACTAATTAGTTTCTCTGTTTCAAGTAACGTGCTGCATTGTCTATGCGCAGTCATATGTGTATCTAGAAACTTACAGCTTTAGAAGCTTCCTCAGGTTTCGAAAACGCAACAAAGCCTGATCCTCTACTTACTCCACTAGAGTCTCTCATGACCTATATCCACATTCACAAATGTTAGATCTTAAAATATCCTCGAGATTTTCTGTGAATATACAAACAAACCTTGCATGATGTTATAGTTCCATAGGGAGAGAAAAAGTCTTTGAGGATTTCATCAGTTACGCTTTTATGCAGCTTCTTAACACACAAGTTGTTCGAGCCCTGAGATCTTCTGATAGCATTTTTCAAACCTCTCTTCAACTTGGATTCTTTCTGATACGTCTTTTTCGATTTCGTGACAAACCACTCCGTGTCCTCAAACTTCTTTCCGTTTAAAGCCTCAACAGCTTTCTCAGCATCCTCTGGATATTCAAAACCAACAAAGCCATAGCCTTTTGACTTTCCTTGAGGAACTTCACCATCCCTTATGATCACACAGCTGGTCGTCGGTCCAAACTCTCCAAAAACCGTGTCAAGCTCTTCATCAGTCAATGACTTGGAGAGATTCTTGACATAAATATCAGTGAAGATCCCCTTTTCGTATGGAGGATCTTTCTGAAGAAAAGGTCCGACGTATACTTCTTCCTCGTTAAGAAGCATTCCTTTCATAAAAGCAATGGCCTTGAGAGCTGATTCTTCATTGTCATACTGCACAAAGCCAAAGCCTTTTGAACGACCAGAGGCATCAGTAGCCAATTTGGACCTAAGAATGGATCCAAAGCTCCAAAATGTTTCATAGAGAGCTTTGTGATCGATGGACTCTTCAAGATTCTGAAAACAGTGTCAAATTAGAGATTGAATAACAAAAGAAGCCATTTTATTCGAGTGTCATGTTTCACTTGTCCTGGAAAGAAGAAGCGATCGAGGTGTACCTTTATAAATATATTACCAACACCGCGCTTTCGAAGACTTGGATTGTGTACATAATACATAACTCTAATCTCTTTTCCATTAAGAGCAGTAAAGTTCATTATCTCCAGTGCACTTTTAGCTAAAGAAAATGAGAAGCAGAAACATGGAAATGGTAACACCAAATTTTGTTATCGCAAAACACAGAAACCTGAAGTTGGATCTGTTGTCGAATGTAAGTAATCACTCTCAAAACTAAATCGTACAGCTTCCACTTTTCTATAGAACTTAGTCAACTTACCAAATTTAAGAAAAGACGGATCTAACAAAACCTACATTGTGCATTCAGTTCTAGAAAAGAGTCAAGTTTGTGACGATAATAGGACATCTCAGTTCTCAAACCAACTCGAGAAATCACGAGTCTGACTAATTAACACTAACCGAATCTATCTCAATTGTAATAATATCAAAAGTTACCTTCATGAGGATAGTCAAAGGTAACGTAGCCATAGCCAAGAGATTTCCCGGTGATCGAATCTCTGCAAACACGAACAGAGGTCACTTGACCCCCCTGCGAAAACGCATCAAATAGCTCAGAAACCGTCACGGTCGGTTCTAGATCACCGACGTAGAGCGACGTTTTCCCTGCTTCAGCCATTTCATAAATACTCCGTTCTTCCGGAAGCCACCACAAGTCCATAATTTTCTAAAAGTTTTCTTCCCTCCCTCTTCCCTCTCTTCTTGTTATTCACTACGACGAACCGGACTCAACAAAGAAAAAGCCAAACGATGCTTTCAGCCTACGTTTCTTCTGTATTTTTCTATTTTTTTTGCTAACGAGAAGAGGTCAGCGGGAAGACAAATGCTATCGGTCACGGCGTGTCGTGATTCCATTAACTTTTCGAAGATAAGTCATATCTGATCTGTTCTTGTCTTACGTAAAGCTAACGTTAACAACGTTGTTTAACAGAAAAGAAAAAACACAAAGGATGATAACTTTTTTTCGGTAATAATGGAAAACTAATGATGTCATGTTTTTGATAAAGCATAACTGAAACATTAAATTTTTGTCAACTTCTTTTTTTTTTTAACGCTGCAAAAAAAAAAAAAAAATTTTTGTCAACTTCAAAACTCAAAAAACCATAAGCTTCGGTTTTGTATTTTTGGTAGATAAATTGTAATTACAGTGTACCACCGTACGTACAAATAATACTCCATACTAACCCAAAATTTAGTAATTTACCGTCAAGTACTACTATAACTCTTAAGTTTCCGATAGTTCCGTCGGCAACGACATATTTCAATTGTTGGACAATAAAGGAATCCATTCACCTAACGTTTATAGTTTAATTGTTGCACATATTAATTTAGTTATCTTTTTGCCACTCACATACTTAAGAATTTATGTCACCGTTTTTCTAATACTACTAAGACAATCATTTAGAACAGCCGTTGACGGAAAAAAATCGATACACCAACGAAGCTACACATGTATCCAACCACCCTTTGGCATTATAATATGGAGATTTTATTACATTAATATTTTTTCATTCTAACAAATAATTCAAATTTTAGATTTTACTAATTATATGCTCTAAAGCTGCCCACAAAAATACATGTGCATTGACTTCTCAACTTCACTTTTTCTCACTCTCTCTATATAATCTTTCTCTAAAGCCAAGCCTCAAAGCTTGCATCTATCACCAATGGCCCCAAATTATACCCCTTCCTCTTTTTCCATTTTCCTGATCCTGTCTCTTCACTTTCTTTCAATTCTAGCCACCGGAAACAAACAAATCATCGATAGAAAAGCTCTCGAAATCATCATCGGTGGTGGTGAAAGCTCCAATGACTATTCTCCTGCGCCATCTCCGGATCCATCTTTGGAGCCAGCAGACTGTCCTCCGCCTCCTCCTCTAGCGCCATCACCGCGGCCACCACGGCCACTTCCTCCCTCATCGCCACCACCACGGCCACTTCCTCCCTCATCGCCACCACCGCTACAATTCGCGAGCCCACTAATAGAAAAAGTGTATCCAGTCATCAAGAAATTCCAAAACCTAATCGAACATGATCCAAAGAAAATACTTCAAACATGGGTAGGCACCGACATTTGCGCCGAGGACAAATACATAGGACTCGAGTGCGCTAAGTTCCCAGGAACAGACAATCTCGCACTCGCGAGCATCCAGTTCAACCAATTTAACTTGGGAGGCAAGAAACTCCGGCTAGATAACTTCCTCAACAAGTTAGAAGAAGTCACCATCTTCCACGCAAATAGTAACAATTTCGTGGGATCTGTTCCCGAAGTCAGCAACTTGAAGTACTTATTCGAGCTTGACCTCAGCAATAACAAGCTCTCTGGAGAGTTTCCGAGCTCTGTCTTAAAAGCAACGAACCTCACGTTCCTCGATCTCAGATTCAATTCTTTCTCTGGTTCTTTACCTCCTCAGGTTTTCAATCTCGATCTAGACGTCTTGTTCATCAACCACAACAATCTCCTTCAGAGACTTCCCGAGAATATCGGATCCATCACTGCTCTTTACCTCACATTCGCTAACAACAGGTTCACAAAAGCTTCACACCTTCTTTAGGTTCATTAGATGAAATTTATAAGGGTTTCAAAAATCTATCGTGTTTACTCGTTAGAAATTTAATCCGAGATTCTTCATTTAAATAGTTAAGTTCTCTGTTTTGTTTTCAAGAACAAATCAGAGTAGGTTAGGTGTGATATATAAATTATCTAAAGGGGTTCTTTGGACTTTCATGTGATATAATGCAGATTCACGGGTTCTATTCCCGAAAGCATAGGTAACATCAAGTCCCTACAAGAAGTTCTTTTCTTAAATAACAAGTTAACCGGTTGCCTACCATACCAAATCGGGAAGCTTAACCGAGCTACGGTTTTCGATGTCGAGTTTAACGAGCTAACCGGTCCGATTCCGTTTTCCTTCGGATGCCTAGACAAGATGGAACAGCTCAATTTGGCTAGAAACAAGTTCTACGGTACCATACCGGAGATCGTATGCGAGCTCTCAGCACTTAAGAACGTTTCTCTCTCGTTCAATTACTTCACGCAGGTTGGTCCTAAATGTCGAAAACTTATCAAGAAGAAGATTCTAGACGTTCGCATGAACTGTATTCTAGATCTTCCGAATCAGAGAACGCCATGGGAATGCGCCAAATTCTTCATGCGGAAACAGAAGTGTCCCAACTCCGAGTCTTTCTTTTATGTCCCTTGTGGCAAGGATCCGCACCGGATTAAACCGGAGCAAGGAGAATTAGACGGTCAGGCTTCGCCACCAGTATCTTACGGCGCTCTTAACCGCCATCGGATTCGGAATCTCTAGCCAAAACCAAGTTGTTTATTCATGTTTTGATATTTGCAAGTGTGATATTATGAATAAATGCAACTTTAATTGTGTGCATGTATATTAGCGTCATTACAAGTAAAATAGGTTTTGCCTCAATCGATCGAGTTAAACCGGGTTTAGTTATTAGCAAACCTAACCGGAACATGTATAAATTAGTATAAAGCTAACCATCAGAGTCAAAAAATTGAGAGCAGTGAGACAAAAGTTACAACAAACACAGAAAGCCCAAGTTGGGTCGGTTTGGTAGATGGATGACCATAGCCTTTGGTCGCTTCGGCGGTAAGTTTCGCAATCATCATCAATTTCGAATCCGGTTTCGGATCTTCATGGTTCTCACACGTCCCATACGGCATGTTCTCCTGCACACACGCAAAACGTTAACATCTTTTATAACATGCAAAATCCATTTAATGACTACGTAACCATCTAATACTAACCTTACAAGCGGCTATGTCGTCACAGCCGCAAACTGAATGGCCGTTTGCAACATCTACTGCTTTTGGAGCTCCTCCACCATCGCTTCTCTAAACCCCACACACATATTAACATTGCTTAATTAATGTTACTTAAACCGGATCAAAACTCACAAAGGCAGGACCACATTATCTTACGTACCTTGTAGAAATCGACTGCAATGAAGTTAGGCCAGCGTTGGCCCGAGGCTTCTTGACATTTCTTGATGGTGTCTAGAAGAGGAGCAGAGTTCTGTTTACAAGATCCGATCAAATCCGCAGTATCCGGAAAATAGTTTACTAGAACTAGTGATCGTGATTTATCTCCCATAGCAGCTGATTCCGGTCTATTGGTACACACTCCAGCTCTCATCCCTCCATTTCCGTCTAAAAATCATAACATTATATTAATTTAATATAAATATTAGTATAATGTATCAATTTATTAGGACAATCTTTATAAAGACGGACTCACATTGATTCTCTACCATGTATCTCCATAAAAATGCGATTCCTTCAGAAGCTTCTTTTCGAGGATTTGACGTGAAAACCAGCAACCGTTGGTTCTGACTTATCATGTCATCGATGGTAGGCCAATCCTCTCCGTTCTTAGGCATTCTTGTTGCCGGAAACATGAAATTTCGTAACCCGGATGCATCAAACACTCTGGTTAAACCATTGGGAGATTTCACGTAGTCCTCGAGGATAAGCGTCACAACGACATCCTTGTTCTTCTCTAGAAACACTTGAAACTCCTTTAAAATGTTAACCGCCGGTTGCTACATACGAACCCAAAAAAAAAAAAAAAAATTAGGAACATTTTTGACATCGGAACCGATGATCGACTGATATGTGAATCTATGGAACTTACGAACGCCGTGTAATTAAAGCAATTTCCGCCGTAGGAATGGCAAAGCCATATATCGTTTTGGAAGTCGTACATGTCAAGCATAAACCCTCTGACGCCATTCTAAAAAGATAGAATCAAATGTTAAGAATGATACTTTATACATGGGTTTACCAAAGAATTAAGAATGATACTTTGAAAGAAAGAATGAAGATTTTGAAATGGGTTTATGAAGAATGAGAAGAATATTTACAATAAGTTGGCTTGTAATTGAATCTTGTTGGTTGGAAGGAGCAAGAATCATAGAGCCGGTGCCTGATTTTGCACCAATTCGAGCAAATGAATTGTGTGTTGTTAACCACGAGTATTTGTTGTAAGGCAACCCTTTTACCTTTGACACATAAACATCAATCGATCAATCAAATATATCATCTGAATGATTAAACGAAAAGAGAAACAAAAAGAAGGAACCTTGGACGTGGGGTTAATGGTTTGCATGCGGGAGCATCTAGGTCGGAAATTATCGCTTGCGAGACACGATTCGCAGTGTAATCCTGGATCACAATTCTTGTTCACGATGCATGTTTCTCCTTCCTACGTACAACACAAAGATCAATACATTACTGTACATTCAACCGTCGACGATTCAAATAGGGTTTGAGAACACGTATTGTTACGATTTTCCTTACCTTGAGCGCAGACGAAGGGCTAAAGATGATAAAATATGGAATGAGAAGAACTGTTAGAAAGAAGGTGAGTCTCTGAAACATTGTCTTCTTTCTTGATACAAAATCCCATAAAAATTTTGAAAAGAAACCCCCCAAGGATTTTGGGAAGAAGCAACTACTTTGTAAACTCCACAAGTCTTTCAACCGGTAATTTACATTTGCATGCACCAACCAACAAAGAAGAAAATAAAAACTAAAAAGTCTAAATTTATCTTTTCTCTAAGAAAAAAAGAAAGAAATTGCGGGCATCTCGGAGACAATGCTGATATTATTAGCTACAGAAGAGAAGATGCTTCTTTCTGTTTTCTCGTTTTCCTTGATGGCTTTATGCCTTTTATATGCCATTTTGCTATAAGAAATGTTTTTTTATTAAATAATAATAATATAGTTCTCCCAAAAATGGAATAAGAATATAAGACCGTCATCATCATCGTATAATAAAATATCAAGTTATAAATAGCATGCCAGCTACATTTTTAAAGTTCTTTTTAATCTTATGAAAAATTACGTCTGTGCCACTCCAAATTAATCATAGAAAGATAAACTCACATTAGGGATAACAGTATTATACTATATAATATTTGAATATTATATGATCGGTATCTTGTATGACATATAAGTGTCCGCATGTTAACATTTTAGAGGTGTTTTATGATGAAGAGCACAAGAGAATGGATAAATTAGAAGGTGACACCTCATTTCTTCATTTGATATCGGCGAATTTGAAGTAACGTCCTCGAAGATCCGCCGAGACAACATAGCTTACGTTCCTAGTTTAAAGCGACCACAAAAGTATATAAATTTATTAAAACAGACAAATATATTTGAAGTTGTTATATCCAAAATTATTCAGAGATATGAAGCATTTGAGATTCCTCTACAACAAAGCTATTTATTGGTTTATTATTTCAGAGAAACTGTTAAATAGGATTAATAAAATTATGGTTTCTAATTAACAAATTATTGTTGTATGTGATGATATGAAATTTTGTGAAACCAAATCATGTGAAGAGATAAGATAAGCCACTTGGAAGGGTAGAAAAAACTAGTAAACAACAAACCATTGCAATCATTATGTTTGATTATGGTATACATATATAAAAAAAAGGTTTAATCTGAACGACAAAAATCAAAATTTAAAGTATATAGCAAGGAAAAGAATGTCTTTTTTCATGCAAATAAAGTTAAGTTTTCACAAAAAGTAGAAAACAATGGCTTTTTTTTTTTTTTTTTTTTTTGAACTAAAAAGTAGAAAACAATGGGTATCTTATAATTGAGAAGTAGAACAAAACATATAATATGGGTGTTTTAAGTAATTTAACGAAGTTGCGGGTGAAAACGTAAGAGAAGGGTAAATAAGGGTAAACTTTGGTGGTTTCGTCGTTTTCATGAGAAACAGGCAAAAATAGGGAAATCTGGGCTCTTTCTCTCTCCGTCTCGTTGTCACTGACTCAACAACACTGCCTTCTCGACTGTCATTCTCTCAGGCGACTTGCCATTGACCTTTCGTAAAGTCTCTCTCTTTTCACCTCCTCTGTTCTTGGCCATGGTGGTTCATAGGCAAGCTCTGTTCCTCTCATTCATCGCATTTCTTGGACTCCAGCTGCCTTTACCAACTCAAGCAGGTTTGTCTCACATTCATCTATCTTACTTGAAAGTCTTCTTCCAGAGCTTTGATTCGTAGTTAGCATTTACTGATTCGAGTCTAGCTTAGGAGAGAAAACACTGTTGCTAATCTTTATTTCTTGAAAGTTTTAAGCTTTGTGGTTTTGGGAATTGCCTTCGTGGAGTGTTTTGGTTGATTAGTTGCTTTACATTCGAACTCTCTGATGAGACTTTTTATCGATTTGTCTTCATTAAGAGAAAGAAACTCTTTGGAAAGGTGATGTGATTTGTTGCTTCGATAGGCTATAATGTAAATTTTTAATTGTGTGTTTGCAGTGTGTCCCTTGGACTTGAGTTCATCTAACTTCACTCTAGTGGCTTCCGTGTGCTCAACCAATACCGACAGAGCCAAATGCTGCCGCTACATGAATGCTTTCGTCGCTGTATCTGTCGCTCGCTATGCTAACTACACAACAGATCTTGGAGTTACATTAGATTTAACTGATATCTGCATTACTTCCATCTCTAGAACCATGGAGCTATATGGAATCCCTAGAAATGCAACCCTCTTCTGTGGATTAGGGACCAAGATTCTGGTTAACTATGATTGTGAGGGTCTGACCACTGTCACGCAAATGCTCCAGTCTCCAAAGTTTGGAGATGTTTCTAGAAACTGCAAACTACCGCTTCCACCGGGAGATCAATGCAAGAGTTGCTTGAATTCGGGTATCACCTACCTTCGTAGTCTCGTGGATACAGGAAATAACATCAAGATGAGTACTTGTCGGGATGCAACCTATGCTGCATTAGCTAGCCAGGTTGACAATTCATCGGCCCTTGAACTCGCTAGCTGCTTCTTTAACGTGGCTGAGCTTAGCGTTGCTCCAGGTATACACAACTTCTTTATGTCAAATTCACATTCTTAAGAGTGTAGAGTCTAATCATTGTTTCTATAATATATCTGGAAATATCATAGACAGATGCTGTATATTTTAGTGTGTCCTGGATAATCTACTTAGTATCAGATCCGAATTGGATTATTTGTTTCTTTTTCTGATTTTCTTGATATCTGCTCAGAGTCGTCTCCATCGTCGCTGAGCCCAGAAGCTTCTCCAAATCCAGCGTTAGCTGATAGTCCAAGCAGCAATGATATTGTTTTGTCTCCAAGTAAAAGTCACCATACATATCACTTGACAGTGGTTCCAACTATTGGGATCGCTGTTACAGCTTTTGCAGTTATGATGCTCGTAGTCCTAATAGTTCTTATCCGAAGAAAAAAACGGGAACTTGATGACTCCGAGAGCATGGATCGTAATCCAACAAAGACATTTCCTTCTCCCCGCCCCAATGTGATGATTCATGAAGGTGCGAAGTCCTTCTAGTGTTTGCTTACAAGAGATGTCTTGAGCACGTAAAAGAAAGAAACGTGTGGTTAAATTTTTGCAGGTAATTCGTTGGCTTTTCGGAAATTCAGCTACAGGGAGATTAGGAAAGCAACTGGAGATTTCAACACGGTGATTGGCCGTGGGGGCTTTGGGACTGTTCACAAAGCTGAGTTCAGTAATGGGTTGGTTGCAGCTGTGAAAAGGATGAACAAGAGCTCTGAACAAGCAGATGATGAATTTTGCAGAGAGATAGAGCTTCTCGCCAGGCTGCATCACCGCCATCTAGTTGCTTTGAAAGGTTTTTGTACCAAGAAGAAGGAGAGGTAAATTACTATTACACTTCTGCTTCCTTTCGCTTCTCGTCATTTCTGTGGAAGATATTGGATTGTCCTCTGCTCATTTAACCTGAGAAAATTCCAGGTTTCTTGTCTACGAGTATATGGCAAATGGGAGCCTGAAGGATCATCTACATTGTATGCTCATGATTTTTAGATTTCCTTGCTATATTATAGACTTGGATTGAGAATCTTGAACATTGTTCTTCATTTCTGTGTAGCCACAGAAAAACCTCCACTTAGTTGGGCAACAAGGATGAAGATTGCAATCGATGTGGCTAATGCTCTGGTAAATATCCAAAGCCGTCATCTACAGCTCTCGTGATTACTATATGGTCCTTATTACTGTTCTTAGTTCTTGGCTGGATATTCTTCTGTTCCTTCAGGAATACCTTCATTTCTATTGTGACCCACCTCTCTGTCACAGAGACATAAAGTCAAGCAACATATTACTGGACGAGAACTTTGTTGCTAAGGTGTGTCTTTGTTCTACATCACATATCTTACTCATTGACTTGTCTATTAGTTTCACCTCATAAGGAAATTGATTTTCCTTTTGGCTTCTACGTTGTTTTTTACCATGCAGCTTGCAGATTTTGGCCTTGCACATGCTTCCAGAGATGGCTCCATTTGTTTTGAACCTATTAATACTGATATACGTGGAACTCCAGGTCTGGATACGAAGGAACATCACCTACTCTTATCTTGAAAGTTGAGCAAAAGTTCAATGTAAAAGACTAAAACCGTGAAATCTGAGTTTCAGGCTATGTAGATCCAGAGTATGTTGTAACACAAGAACTGACAGAGAAGAGCGACGTGTACAGCTATGGAGTGGTGTTGCTAGAGATCATAACAGGGAGAGAAGCTGTCGATGAAGGTAGGAACCTGGTAGAAATGTCTCAGCCTTTACTGGTGTCAGAATCAAGACGCATAGATCTGGTGGATCCGAGAATTAAAGACTGCATAGATGGAGAACAGCTCGAAACAGTAGTGGCGGTTGTTAGATGGTGCACAGAGAAAGAAGGCGTGGCTAGGCCATCAATCAAGCAAGTCCTGAGGCTGTTGTGCGAAAGCTGTGATCCATTGCATCTCGGGCTTGCAATGGCTGTTGAGGAGGACAAAGGGCGGTCACTGAGAGGTGACTCGGGGTTTCAAAGCGGTGACATTAGGGGCTTGGCGTCTTCCTCTAGTACTACTTCAAGGTCGCATTGTAGCCGGAGTTTCCTGCTTGAGACTGGCTCTCCTCATTCTCCACCAAATGGTCTCTCTTTCTGAGTCAAGTCACTTCTAGAAATTTGGCACTTTCGATGATCGACTTGTTTTCTAATTGCAATTTTGGAAGATATATATGTTTTCTAACAGAGTCAGGACTGATTTAGTAGTCGTCTCAGGAGAAGACCAAATCCCTAATTAATGGTCAAGATATATATAAACAACGATGTCTTTTAGAAACCCAAATAAACTAGAATACACAAAACAGAGGAATATCATCTAAACCTAGACTAATGAAGGCCAGGTAATAAAATATGTCTTTATTCATAATGAAAGCTTCACCTACTCTGTAACCTAGATTTCCACTCAATAAAATTCTCTTAATCTCCTGTACAGGTAGCACTATCTCCTATTACATTAGTCCCATGCAAAGTGGTGTCTGGTTTGATCGGTTCTTGTTGCTTCATTCTGATTTTACCATGGACCGGTTAGTGTCCTTCTCAAGCATTGCCTTTTGTTGCCCCACGGTTGCTTTGACGATTCCTTCAGCTGCCAATTCAAAAGCAGTAGTAGTGAACAAAAGAATCAAATAAGGCATGAGGTCATTCAAAAAGAAGAGGCGAGAAACAGAAAATGTTGACAACTATTGGAGTCTCAGCTGCAGACAGAGAGATGCTTGTTTACGCCCAACGTTAACACTCAACGTACAATCAGACATATATATGGATGCCAGTACTATTAGACCTTTTATGTTTCTAAATTTTAGTCTTTTATGATGCAGCAGAGTCAATGGTTTGTAGATGAACTTATAAAAACAAATCAAGTCTTTAAGCAGTTACCTCATTCTTCTGCATTTCCATCATTTCAGCCTGCAACATAGGAAAAGCTCAGTTCCAGAATCAAGCGGCTATATTCTGAGAGGGAGAAGCAGGAAAAGAAACAGAGACAGGTTGTAAATGCCGGCAAACGGAAGATACCTGTTTTCTCTGCAATTCTTGATTCACTTTCTTGAGTTTTTCAATTTCAGCTTCCAGTTCCAAGGTATATGCCTGCAATTAGTGAACAATGAAAAAAAAAACATGGAAGAAAGAAAATCTTAATACTACAAGTGGTTCGTGATAGAACAAATCTTTGCTGATTATATGTTTTTGTTTAACTCAGTCTTGTAAAAGATAATACCAACATAGTCAAACCAAACAAACAGACTCATATTATCATATAACAGTTTTGGTTAGAATAATAATCACCTGCTTTCGAGCTCTTGATCTAGCAGCTGATTCTCGGTTCTTGATCATTCTCCTTTGCCTCCTCTCGATAACCTTCTCTAGACCCGTATTGCTTCTTCTTCCGCGATTAAGCACATAAGGAACTGGCGACAGAGAATTATTTTCTGCGCTGCTTGTCCCTGGAGAAGTTCCTGCAACAGTGACCCCGGTTCCTCCGAAACTAGCTAATCCATTATTATTGTTGATGGAATTATTCGCAGCTCCAGCATAATTCTTGTTGACCATACCCACAGGCGCAGCAAATGCTACGTTTGCTTGTTTAGGAAAAATGGTTTGAGGCAGCCGCTGCTGCGGATGCTGCTGCTGTTGTGACTGTTGTTGGAACTGCTGTTGTGGCTGGTGCTGCATTGTCCCACTCACTTTGAGGCCTAAACCAGGTGGCTGATTCAAGATCCCAGAATCATTCGTACCATTGAATGATATGTTGTTCTGATTTGGCTGACCAAATCCAAAGCCTAATCCCCCAGCAGCTCCATTGTTACCATAAAACCCGTTGTTGCTGTTTCCATTGACCTGACCCAACTGCTGAGAAGAGTTTTCTTCTCTTACAACTCCAGCACGAAACAGGAATTCCTCAAGTGTCATCTCTCCTAAAGTTTGTTGCCTCTGAGGTGCATTCGACTCACCACCGCCTCCGCTGCTACCTACCATATTACCATTATTACCGTCCTTGGTGATCAAACATTTCCAGACCTCATCAACAGTCTTCTGACTAATCGTTCTAGGCAATGTCAACGAGCCTTGCCTCTGGAGATTCCCACCAGGGATACCACCACCTGGTTGAGCTACCGCTGTAGCAGCTGAAGAAGTCATGGTCATGGCCTGAGCTTCCTCAGCAGTCCATATGCTCTTCAAGAGTTCATCCATGTTCATCGATCCGAAATCTTTTCCCGGTCCACCTAGTGTGCTCTGGAGCTCATCAAATGTGAGGGAATAAAGCGAGGACTGTCTCGCCAAGGGATTAGCAGTATCTGCTGGCTTCATCTGGTTACTTCCTTCCCCTCCAGGAGGACCACCACCACCTCCTAAGTTGTTGAAATTGATGTGAGTTCCCATATTCTTTGTGTTCGTTCACTCCTTCTTCTTCAATGAAAACAAAGCATCAAAAAGCTCTAAACCCTTCTTCTAGCTTCCTTCGGAGAGGTAAAAGACCAAAAAAATCGAGAAAGAAGTAAAGAAATCAGAGCGGATTACACAATGCTAAGAGTCCATGAAACAAAGAAGTTCCAAGGATTGAGCTTAAGTCTCAGAGAATGCATGTGCACATCCATATAAGAGCAAGTAAAGAGAAACAAAGCAACAAAACTGGACAAACCCACATAAATGTGTGTGTACAGATGTAAAAGCAAAGTAAAAGTCAATCAATAATGGAAGATCTTTAGATAACGTTATGCAATAAAAAAAATGTAGTCTTGACGACTTTTAGAGGAAAATGAATTCATATACCAGATACAGTGTTTTCTTAAAAACCCATAAATTTGAACATATCAGCAAAACTAATACACATAACTCGAACAAATCACTTGTCGCATCTTGTCTGTATCTTCAGAGAGGATGCTCAAAATACAGAAATCATAATAACTAACCAAAGTTCATTTGGAAAAAAAGAAAAACTTGAATCATTAACAATAAACATTTCATGGAACTTGACAATGATCCATAATCATTAACTATAAACATAGAATTTCCACAATGATCCAAGTATAATCTCAAATCCCAACAAGCATGAGCAAGATCTGCTCCATTCCAGAGGAAAAGCTAACCCATTTCTCTTATATAATCGATCGAATCCCAACAAGAATCAGATCGATAAGAAGACTATCTTTGACTCTTCTTTCACTACCAAAGGTTACTTCTTTACTACTTCCATCTGATTCAAAAACACACACACACACACACAAACAACACAACGGAAGCAGAGAAAAGACAGCAAAATTCAGAGAAGTGGATAATCCGACAAAGACAGATCCACAGGTATAATAAGCAAACGGATAAACAAAAGAGCAAACAGCTTAATAATATATATAAATAACTGACCTAATTAAATTTCTCGAAATTTTTAGATTCGCGACTGCGAAAACACCAGAGAAGCTGTTGGGAGGGACGACAAGTGTGTTGCTGCCGCCTCGACACGATCAGCCATTTTAAGGGTAGAAAGCTTTTTTTTTTTCTTCTCCGGAATTTTTCTTATTTTTCTTAATTATTTTTATTCTTGTATATGTAATTTATCTTTTAACACTATAATTTATAGTCAAAATACCCATTATTTGTGTCAAGATGCTACGTGGACGAATGATAAAAAGAGTCTTAAGATGTGAAATGCTTTTAGTATACCAGCCAATTAGATGGCGTGACGTGGTGAATTATTAGCCGTTCGTTTGGTTTTTGCCTTCCGACAATGAGGATTCTAGTGGTTGGCGATCGTGCTTAGATTTCTTTTTTTTTTTCTCTCTGAGCTAAATATCATAATAATGAATAGTTCTTATTTTTGGGTCTATTAATAATAATTACTAAATTTACTTCATATTTTTAGAGATGTATATTCAAAAATAATTTTATATATAGTTTCCAATTTGGTTGACGATAAGGATGGTATCTGCTTTTCAACAATTTACTAATTTGATCTATTAGATAAGACTAGACATAATTGTCCGTATTAGACTCGGACGGAAAAAAAAAGTCCATATTATACAAGATATTATTCATAAGAGACAGAAAAGAGAGAAGACTAAAAATCCTACAAAAGTCATTAATGTAAATCAGATGATAATATCTATGATTAGTTAAGCATTATTGTGATCTGGAATAATATAATATATTATTATTGTTTTGTGTAACTTTATTTACATCATGAAGGATTACTATTTCTCAAACACCTAATCCTTGAAAGTCTCACTTTATCATATAGAAGTAGTAGTGGTGCTTTCTTTCTGGGTGCCCATTTCGGTTACAAGCCAATGAAAATATCACACCACTCTTTAAAACAAACAATAAAGAGTACTGTTGCGTGGACTCTAAGATCATCACTTCCAAATACAGAAATTCTTTTTCTTTCCTCATTTGGAAATTATTACAATGTTTGATTATTTGCTTTTGATGATTTTCTATTTTATATTCAAAGCAAAACATCTGCTTTTGCCACGTTAGACCGACCGTATGGAGTGAGCATAACAAAACCATAATACAAGCCCAAATATAAGTTCATAACTTCATATAATCATCGCCACCACACACGATAATCATTTGTTTTACCGACTACTGAGTTCGACCTAAGATCCAATGGACTATGTAGTGTTGAAAATCTGTATACGTGTACTATTATGTTGTATTTGTTCTCCAATGTAAAAGAAACTCAAATGCACTGACAAGCAGAGTTCGGCTGATACACATCCCCAATGCTGGGTTTGTCTTTCTTCCACTAGTGAGAAGAGATTTTTCTCATCTTCTCTTTGTAATAGTGATATAGGGTTGTTTAGTTCTAGAAAGTGCTTGAAAAAAGATGCATACCTCACATGTTATAGCCGCCTTGGGCACTAAACTAAAAGCACGAATCTGTGTTACCTGCTCTATGATTTGATATGATTCGATTCGGATATAATTCTCCATGTTCTTTCTAGTACAAAATATTGATTTTATATCAAAACATGGTTCCAAACACACACATTCCATCCAAGAAAATAAAGCTTTTGAATGTAAATAAAATACAATTTGCAGGTAGAGAGAGGACCACTGACCAATCCCATGAACATGACAAGACATGACTATGCAAACCAAAGATGGCAAATTTCTATATCAAATAAACCCGGTCGCAATTCTTCAAAGCCATTTGATAGACAACAACAATCGTAGTTTGTGTTAAATGGGCGTCTTCTCCAATCTCCGAGGACCTAAAATTGGATCGCTCCACGAAGGTTTGCCTGCAGCCAATGGCTCTCCTTCGTCTCCTTCCTCTCTCAGGCGGAAAGTTTCGAGCTTTTTCCCAATCTGCGTGGCTATTGTCGTCCTCGTCGAGATCGCGTTTCTGGGTCGGCTCGATAACGCTGCTTTGGTCGATACGTTGACGGTTTTTTTCACCAAGTCGCCTTCGGGCAAGCAATCTCCGACCAGACAGTCCGGTTTGAAGGTTCGGTCGGGAATGGAGAGATGCGAGGAGTGGTTAGAGAGAGAGGATTCAGTGAGTTACTCTAGGGATTTCAGTAAAGACCCTATCTTTATCTCCGGTGGTGACAAGGTTTGGTAATCAGAATGATGAATCTAGTTTATTGATTTGTTCAATACTATGATCTCTTGGTAATTATGTGACTCTGAGCTAACACAAAAATTTAGGCTTTGCTTGTTGTTAGCTACTTGTTGGATGATAATAATAGTGTGCAAGTCTGTGACCATGAAATGAGCAAAAGTCTAGAGTTTACTGAGTTATTAAGCATTGGTGCGGATACAACTACTTGAAATCTATTGAAATCAAGAACAATACTTTTCATATGGGACTCTTGGATAATTCCTACTTATAGCTGGTGTAGCAGGAAACAAGTATTGTGGCCTGAAGATTGGATGGTTAATACATGAATATTGACTTAATTCCTCTACAATTGTAGGACTTTGAATCGTGCTCAATAGATTGCGCGATTGGAATGAGTTCAGATAAGAAACCCGATGCAGCTTTTGGATTAGGTCATCAACCTGGAACACTCAGTATAATACGTTCCATGGAATCAGCAAAATACTACCAAGAGAACAATCTTGCTCAGGCCCGACGGTGGGTAAGCACAAGGGCTTTATACTTTCAGCGTACATGTAGAATGCCTCGTAAAAAGTACCTGACTTTTTTTATGTTTTGTTGTTCATCAGGAGGGGTTATGATATTGTGATGACAACTAGTCTTTCATCAGATGTTCCCGTTGGGTATTTTTCATGGGCGGAATATGATATTATGGCACCCGTGCAACCAAAGACCGAGAAAGCTCTCGCTGCTGCTTTTGTATCCAATTGTGGTGCTCAGAATTTTAGGCTGCAAGCTCTTGAAGCCTTAATGGAGGCGAATGTTAAGATTGATTCTTATGGTGGTTGTCACCGGAACCGGGATGAGAGTGGTATGTATTGCGCATTGCTAGCAAAATGTTCTGTGGTATGACCGTATCAAGTTTTGAAGATTTGAATCAATACAACTTATATTATGTACAGTGGTGAAGGTTGAAGCTCTTAAGCACTATAAATTCAGTCTAGCTTTTGAGAACACCAACGAGGAGGACTACGTCACCGAGAAGTTCTTCCAGTCTCTTGTCGCTGGTATAGATATTTCTTGCTCTGCTGATCTTGCAATTTTTAGTGCCTGCTTCATTAGACTTAGCATTTTCGATTTTGTGTCTTAAGTGTGGGGGTTTCGGTGTAATTCAGGTTTGCAAAACAATACCTGATATTTTAAGAAAAATGATATCTTCGTACGATCAGTGAAGATAAGCAAAACCAATGCCCAAAATGTGTCTTATGAGTCAGTATCTCTCGTAGTTCGTCTTGTCTAATTTTTAGTATTTCACTACTGTTACCTTCTCGACACCGGTGTGAAAGTTCGAAGAGAACTATATGAGCAAACGACATATGGCAATTAGCACTGGTTTCCCCAAAATCCTCTACCACCGGTTAGCTACTGTTAGTCATCTTGCATGATCTGAGCTGAATGTCATGTCAATCAATGAACGATGATATGCAGAACTATACAACATAGATACATATATGAGAGCATTGAGGCTGTCCAGTTATCTATTTCTGATGAGCAATTTATGATCAATTTTCTTTTAGGATCCGTCCCTGTGGTTGTTGGTGCTCCAAATATTGAAGAATTTGCACCTTCTCCTGATTCATTCCTTCACATTAAACAGATGGCTGATATCGAGCCAGTTGCAAAGAGAATGAAATATCTTGCAGATAATCCTGGCGCCTATAATAAGATGCTAAGGTGCTGTGTATGTAAAATATTCAAAACATGTTCAGACATACTGAAAAGCTTCAAAAGCTTTGTTTTCTTTTATTAGATGGAAACACGAAGGCCCTTCAGATTCTTTCAAGGCACTTGTTGATATGGCTGCTGTACACTCTTCTTGTCGTCTCTGCATTTTCGTGGCTACAAGGATCCGGGAGCAAGAAGAGAAGATCCCCGAGTTTAAGAAACGACCCTGCAAATGCACCCGAGGCTCAGAGACAGTCTATCACTTGTATGTTAGGGAAAGAGGCCGGTTTGATATGGAATCCATTTTTTTAAGGTAAGCCAGCATTAATTTTCTCACTCAGCTCCTAATCAAAAACCCGGGAAAATTGCTTTATGAATATTTTTGTTGGTTCAATACTTGTCTCTCTTCTCGTTATGCTGGGACAGGGGTGGGAATCTGACTATGGAAGCTCTGAAATCTGCGGTTCTCACAAAGTTCAAGTCTCTGAGACATGAACCGGTATGGAAGAAGGAAAGACCCGAGAGCTTAAGAGGAGACGGTGTGCTTAGAGTACACGTGATATACCCGCTTGGTCTGACAGAAAGACAGGCCCTTTACAACTTCAAATTCGAAAGAAACTCAAGTCTCAGTACTCACATACAAAGAAACCCTTGTCCCAAATTTGAAGTTGTATTCGTCTAAGTTTTATTCAGACCTGGTTTAGATGAAAGCGAAAGTGTATTTTGTGATAGCCATTTTTAATGAGCTCTCTCTTAGGCAGAATAGAGAATGTGTACATAACTTGTCTTATTTGGTTCACATCTGTCGAGACAAACATCTTCATATCAGACACAAATATTGCATGTATCTTGTGTTTGTTTGACATCTTTTCTGATGTAACAACAGGTTTCTTTTTTTCTTGAATTGTGTGTAAAAAGCAAAGAAATCTTTAATTATCGGGTTACATGTCATGATGATATGATATGGAACGTAAGTGGGAAAATATATTAATCAGATCTTCTCTTACATTGACAGAGAACCCACTGTCTGATTTTGCCTCGAGCATGATCTTTGACTAAAAGTCTTTTAGGATTTGCCCCCATCATGCATCTTCTTCTTTATTTTTTATTTTTTGTCTCATGTTGTTGTGTGAGTTACACTGATTTATGTTAAGAAATGTATATCGTTTTACAAATCAATCGAATAAAATCCTTTTAGATTGGATCTTTGAGTGAAGAATCAGGTGTGGGAGGATTACGCAAACGTCACTGTAGGCGTTATTTTTATTTATCTGAAGATTACAACTTTTAAGTTATAAGAAAAAACTTGAAAGAAGATTTGCAGAAGTATAGTTTGTTAATAAGCTACTCTAGAAGAATGACAGTCAAGTAAATATTCTCATTGATGAGAACTTATTTGAGTATAAATTTAGTTTCATATCGTTGTAGGTTATATTGGTTTTGAATGAAAGTATAAAAACTGAAACCAAAATCATTGTTCAAACTAGATGACACATAATTACAGATATATATAAAAACGAATAGTTTAATTGTGATATCATTTCCATGACATTTTCGTGGATAAGATAGAACCATCGATCTTTGATTCCATTGTTCTATAATCTATGTTTCATATGCTGTATTCGTACGTAGTTATATTGAAGGCAAAGTTATAAGAAAAATTCTCTAATAGCTTTCGTTTTTTCCCACTGATTCATCCATTGATTCAAATCCTCTAATAGCTTTTATATTTTGTTTATGACAACGTGATTCTTAAAATTTTAAGAAAATCACAAAATGTTTTATGAAGAATTCTGTTTTTTTTTTTTTTGTTGAGAATTTTGCAATTTATATACATGGATAACTGAAAAATTAGTTTTCTCCTCTAATTACACTATAAACATACATAGTTCCTACAATCGAATTTGGTTCATTTTTATTAAGTTCATAAAACTTCTTAGGTTTTTATTTATCTGATTTTAAAATTTAATACTTTCTAATATACCCCAACTTATCATTTATCAAGCACGCAGAAAGATGTCGGTATATGACATTTTCATGGATAAGATAGAACCATAGATCTTTGATTCCGTTTTACTATCTTAGGTTCACCTTTTTCCCTTTTCTTATTCGATTTCACTTGTAGTGAATCTATGTGATTAGTATGATATAATTTGTAAAGAGATAATGAACTAGACATGAGTGGAGTAGAGCGAAGAGAGTTACAAAATTGGCAATGATTTTGGATTTACTCTTTTCTTCTTCTTCTCTCCTTTTTGATTCAATTCCAATCTTGTAATTCACTTTTTTTTTTTAAAAAAAATGTCTGCTTATTATTTATTTTTATTTCTTCCAAAATTAATCACTTCAAAAGACAGATTTCAATTCTTGCTTATAGCAAAAGTGGCTAAAACCGTTAAATCCACATCTTGTTACTGTGTCCCAAATTCGCTGATAAGTAATATGCGTGCATCCCACAAAAAAAATATAAGACCAATGATATACTTGAAACATGCTTCTGTCACATTTCAACCAAAGCTTGTAGTATCTTTATAATAATTGATATGGTTATATATTCAGTTAGAGTACATTTGTATTCACTTTAATTGTTCGACATTTATGAACCAGACACATGTCTTCAAGCTATGGTTTTATTGCTGTTGAAACTAATTGTCAGTGGGAATATTAGTGTTAACCTAATCACGTTATATATCAAACATGTGTTTACTTTTTTTCAACATCTACATCTTTTATAATGATCGATGTTTTCTTTCTGACGTGTATATATGAGTTGTAGACACACATTCCCGGAGTTGAACCATTGTTTATAACACCATTAACACCACAAACTTTTGGTCAATATGTAACGATGCTTTATATCTATTCAAATTATAACTGTTGCATTTGCATATCTCTATATTTTTATATTATTGTGTGTGGATATATATAGAATGTATAAGAGTAAGATAATAGAGGAAGAGCCGTACAGAACTGGAAGAAATATGAGTAAAAAAGAAATAGAGAAAAAAAAAGGAGAAGATTCAATATTAAGCGGCAAAGTCTCTAAACAATTTGGAGTGTCTATGAGTCATCCCTCTTTGTGCTCCATGTAAACCTCCCAATCATTACCCACACTCACTTTATCGCTCTCTCTATATATATATTCTCTATTTATATAAACATAGATATAACATTCTAAACACTGTATACATAACATGGATGTGTATCGTAAGAAAAAGAAAAGGGGGGCATTATTGATCATTAAAGGTATGGTGTATAAGGAGCAATGGAAAGTTTTATTTTTTCCATGCGGGATCTAAAGAAATGTATATATATCTACGTTTTTTTTTGTTAATTGTCTTAAATATATATCTACATGTGTCCTATACGTAATATATAATACATGGCACAAGAAAGTAAAAACTGAAACCGATAAGTAAAGAAAGAAATGAAATTCGAAGCAGTGAATTTTTCTTTCTTAAAAGTTAAAAAGTTGGTAATAAGATTTATAGAACCGTTAATGGGAACAAGACGAAAGAAAAGAAAAAGGGTTTACTCGTGTCACTGCCTTGCATGTCAAGTACTACGATTCCAACATTTTAATCATTAGACGATTCCTTTGTTGTTGATTTAATAATTACTAAAACAAAATTGAAGGACTTGGGGAAAGAGAAAGAGCGCATTTATGTGGAGCCAAGTCAACAATTGCCATTTGACAACAAAATTTATCTTAATGTCATATTTTGATTATAGAGATACCCACAAACATCTATGGTTTTTTCCCTCGCAATACGCTAATGTTCACAATAATTAAATTGCATTAGTTCAATGCTTGGTCTCTGGTGATAAATAGTTGTATATATATCTTTTTATACGGGATCAACCGATCAACCCAACTATATATGAAGAAAAATGTTGCATGGAGCCATGGATTCATTTTTTGGAAGTTTTCATGCAAAAACTAAAGACTGTGGTGGAAAGAGAGAAAAAATTATGGAAATGTTTGTATGAAACATTCATTTATTCGACATGACATTTTAAAAACATGTGTTGGATTACGGTTTATTAATTAGTTTGATAAGTAGTTTATAAGTAAAATATAAAAATATGAAATTGGTTGCCGTTGCGTTATGGAAGTCTCCAGATCCGACCAACTAAAAGAACAAAAAACAAAGCTTGAATCGTTGGGTTTTGTCCTTTATTGTGTCCATACGATCTCAGACCCATAAGAATTAGATCCCCGAAACAGTAACACTCATTTTTCTCATCAAACAAAAATAAAATGAAATCACCTGATGTCAGCCGAGCGTGCGTCTCACGCTCTACGACCAGCTTCCACGTGTCAGATTTCTCCGTACGATGCAGGGCCCATGGTCGACCCTCTAGTTACGGGACCCATTTGGTTAACAGGAAACGACGGATAGAGGTTCCCGCCATCGGATGGTAAAAGGAACTGATCAAAACTGAGCTGTATTGCATACAAATGGGCCCCACATTGTGTCGCGTCATCACGTGAACATGCGCCGACTCCACTGGATTTCTCTCTCCCTTCGCGCAAAATTATTTCCTTTTTCGTTAATTTCCTCTTTCTTTTTTGATCATCAATTGACGGCAACAACACCGTCACCACTATTTTTTTTCTGGCAGCCATTTTTTTTTTCCCGAAACCAATCTTTAATCCATTCCAAAGTACAACAAAAAAAATATAAAAAATCTTATCATACGGACTTGGTATAAAACATGACATTACCGTTAAAACTTAAAGGTAAGGCAAACATATTGTTTATAGTCACAGATTGAGACTAGTATCTATTTGTTAAAAAAAAAAGATTAGTATCTTCGTTAGACCAAAAAGTATCTTCGTTAGGTCATTTTGCTTTACTCCATTAGACAAACGCTAACTCTTTGTTCGTGGAACCAATGTCTCAAAATTAGTTACCATTTTTCGTTGTCTATTTGAATTGTAGAACTCAGCCGTTTATTAGCAAATCATAAGTTTACTATTATTGCAAGAATTCACTAACAAAACCATTTTGCCGATTTACAAAATGTACTTAAAAAAATACATAACGAAATTTTTATACTTGTGACGTTGAAATATAAATAGTTGTGAATATCGTTAGTCTATAGGTTCAAATCAGACGGAGACAATTGGTAAGTGTAAGGCACCGACTTTGTCCCCATAAGTCTATTTCATTTACTCTCACGTAATATTTCATTGTAGACTTCATAAAAATTCGGAAAAATTCGCCACCTCTCATTTGATCACGATCATACATGTATTCATCTAAAAATCATAGTAGTCTTGTAAATATTGAAGTTAATACTTTCTTTTTACAATGAAAGTTTCAATCCTTTTGGATGTGTACAAGAGTGACATTTACACTAATCTATTTGCTAATAATTAAGTACTAGTGATGCAAAATCTACGACTAAAATAATTACTAATAAAATTATCTCATTTTTTCTTTGTCCATATATCCATAACTTGACTAAAGAGAGAATAAACTACTAGATCGATATCCTAAAGAATGTTACGCAACAATTTGGGCAACATCGATCTTAGGTTGTATTACTAAAAACTGCAAATCCCTTCTAGAAAGGGATTCTTCCTTGTATGGAAATATTTTGTCACGAGCATTGTCCTCTGTTCTTTTATTTGATCGTGATACTAATAAACTTCAAAAGCTAATGGCTAATTTGAGATACATAATTTAATTGGGATTATACTTAATATAGACACCCGTATATGTTATCATCGTATTATGTAGAAGAAACTAGAAACGTTAAACGCATCAAATCAAGAATTAATGGAATCGATGATTACAGTTTTATGCCGCCTTCCAAATTTTCGCCCTAGAGGCTAGATAGACGCGTATTTTATTCGAATTCTCCAATCAATTACCATTTTGATATATAATACCGTTGATCAGTTTGTACACAAATCGTTCTAAGTAACTATAAATGCCACTCATATATTCTTCCAATAAGCGGTCCAAAAATATGCATTCCCGCTACTAAAAGTCGCACCCCACTACAGCAAAATTAATCATATCACTAAAACTATAATCATGCAAAACTAAGATTTGATATACTTTAATAAAACTAGTTTTGTCAATAACTAAATTTTATAGATTTATTTGTGATATCTTTAAGGGATTAAGCTTCGTTGTACGCAGCTAGTTCTGTTACATATTTTAGTATCCCCAACCCCCATTCCCTGTCGTGGTATTGTAGAACTCCCACTGACAGGAAATTAACAAGGCAAAAAGATAGAGATATAAATATAATGATAGTAGATAAACAATATGTTAAAATGAAGGCTATAAAGGTGAAAGGTCGTAATATACTACTATACAGTATAAGATTTCCTCTATCGATGCTGAGAAAGAAAGATCTCGTTTTCGGGGCTCAACAGAGAGAGAGAGCTATGTTTCAATAATTGATAGGACTTAGATCCGATTCAATTTTGAGCATCTCGATATTACCACCGTCTGACTTTTGAGTAGAAATAAAACTGAAATTCCGAAAGAGTTTCGCGAAAATAAACCCAAAACACGTTCTTAAATCATTTTCATCCTCTACTATTTGTTGATAAAAATTTATACAAAGGTACCCAAGTTATAAATGGTTATCTTGACTAGTGATTGGGATGAGTCGATAAGATATTTCCAAGTTTTTCTTGATAATAATGTATTTGGTCTGAAAATGTATTGCTATTTATTTAATAATTATAATATAAGAGAATATATAATTAAATTTGCATTGAGATAATATGTGAATTGGATTATGTAAAAAGAATTTAAATAATGAATTAATCATGTCATCGTAATCACAAAAACATAAAAATAAAATTAAGTCATACAACCAGAACTTAAAGAAAATAGATTTTTAGTTGAATTTTTATTTTGATATATTTGATGATGAAAAAAAGAAGTTTAGAGTGTGATATGAGAATGGTCTGAAAAAAGGAAAAGTGTCTCTAAAACTTCTAAAATGAGAGGTAAAGAACACTAAAGTTGTGATCTGCTTATAAACTAAAGTGTGTATGTACCCTTAAGTATTTAAACGAGTACAGTAAAAAGGTATAAACCCTTCTTTGTGGACAAAAAAACTTATATTTATATAATTTACTTGGTCTACGTTAGTATATCATGTCAGTTTACTGGATTCTAGATCGGATTTTTGGGTATCAGATCGAACATTGGATAGTTTAGTTGAATCGAAATCAAAATATTTTCCTATTTTCTTTGAATGTATCTTTTAGCCTTTAAAAAAACCTCATTTATACTTTTGATTATATCCAATGTGTAACAGTCGTTTTGGTGCGACATGAATATTTTCATATCTTTGTCTATTTTTTCGTTTCAGTATTTTGTCATTTTTACCTATATATGTGGAAAAAAACATTCAATGTTTAATTTGATGTGAGTAAAAGTTATAAAATTTGAATAAATTTAAGTGGTTGCTCGGTGAAAATGTATAGAACTTGGAAATTTATTACATCAGAAATTTATTCCACCATTTGAACATAATACCAATTTGTATTTGAATTTAATATTAATAACTTTAATTTCATGTAAAATGTATATTAGAATTAGTTACCAGCATTAGTTTATTATAAAATTATATAATGTTTATTTGAAATGTCTTATATATATATATAATTTTGTAAAACATCAATTGAAATATAAAGTTCTAATAAATTGAAATTTACAATGTACGTGTATGCTAGTACAAAATATATATAGTTATAATATTTAACTATAATTATGTTCTTATAATTTATATATATTATTTATTTTGCCTTCCAAGTTTTATTTTATTTTATAATTCTCAAATAAATAAGAATGAATCATATGTAGAAAGATATTATTAATTTGTTATTCTATTTTTTTATCATCATTCAAAACTGAAATGTTAAAATTTTTACCAAAAAAAAAAATGTTTGATAGGGGAAATCTACTGGGAAAAATAATTGGATGTCGACTAGGTGTGTTAGAAACTTCGCAAGTCAAATATATATATATATTTTTTTGTTTGAAAGAAGTCAAATGATATATCTTTTCTGATCAAAAAGTCAAATGATTTACCTGTGCATGAAGTTTGATTCATTTTTTTCCCTCTATATTTGTTTTACGTTTATTGGTCATCTATTCTTTGTTTGTTACCATGTTATTTGTGATAATCCATGTTGGAAAACAAGGGATCATGTGGTTACAAAGAATTAACAGCTCAAGAGCGATAGCCATATCATATTATAAAATTTAGAAAAAAACCCTGAATTTCACACATGCAAAATTTTGGATGGTATTTTTGTCTTTATATAATAAATAGTTGAACTAAAATTACAATATTAAAATCGTTTAGTGCTAATATATTACGGAACCGTGTAGTTGTAGTTGTATCTAATCGCACTGCTCATTACCTTGAAAACCAAGGCAGTATTAACATTCTTTTTTTGTTTAATAGTATAACAACATGAATAAACTAAATCGCGATTTCTAGCACCCTCGTTAATTAAATTTAGAAAAATTAAAAACTTACAAACCAAAAAGAAACTGAATTAGAAATTGTCTATATCCTTCTACACAAATGAGTGTCGACAAGATATCTACATTTAGATTTATTCAGCTTTTTCGCCTGAGAAACCAAAATTGTGAATAGAAAGCAATCGTCATCCCCTCACGTTCGGCGAAAAGAAAAAACATAATAATATAAAATCAAATACATATTCTCAACTTTGTCTTTATTACTCCACAATTTCCTGTGTGTATATATATACCCACCTCGCTCTTATGTATTTGTGTGTTTTGTTCCATATATCTTCTTCTTCTTCCTATTCTCCTCTTCCACAGCTCAAAAATTTTTCATCCTCCGAAACATTTCATTATAAGCGAAACGTCACATTAAATTGGATAATCGATTATGGCTGGATTTTGGTTCTTGGTTATACCGAGTCTCATCTTCTGCTTGCTTTTGGTAATAGTGATGGTTTCAAAGAATAATAAGAGAAAGAAAAAGAGGAACACTAGATGTAAGCTTCCTCCTGGTTCCATGGGATGGCCTTACTTAGGAGAGACTCTACAACTTTATTCACAAGACCCAAATGTTTTCTTCACCTCCAAGCAAAAGAGGTAAACCTAAAATCTAGTCCTTCAGGTTACTGTTATGGTTATGATCTTTGCTTAAAAAATGGTTTTTATCTTTTTGATGTATAGATATGGAGAGATATTCAAAACACGAATCCTTGGCTATCCTTGCGTGATGCTGGCTAGCCCAGAGGCCGCGAGGTTTGTCTTGGTGACTCATGCTCATATGTTCAAACCAACATATCCGAGAAGCAAAGAGAAGCTAATTGGACCATCTGCTCTATTTTTCCACCAAGGAGACTATCATGTCCATATAAGGAAACTTGTCCAATCCTCTTTATACCCTGAAACCATCCGTAAACTCATCCCTGATATCGAAGACATTGCCCTATCTTCTTTACAATCGTGGACCAATATGCGTACTGTCTCTACCTACCGAGAGATGAAGAAGGTATATCTTTTCTGTATACCAAAAAGAAAAAGGAAAAAACAAACACACAATGCAATTCCTTCACTCGCTTTCTTTACCTCGCTCTGAGATCTCCTAATAAAAAAAGGTTATCTTTTCTCTTGCAGTTCGCTTTTGATGTGGGTATTCTAGCCATATTTGGCCATTTGGAGTGTTCTTACAAGGAGATATTGAAACATAACTACAATATAGTGGACAAAGGCTACAACTCATTCCCCATGAATCTCCCCGGAACATCTTACCACAAAGCTCTCATGGTATGATCTCATATGAATCAATTTTACCTCCAAAAATTAAGTAAACTCTGCCAAACTGACTAAAATCGTTATAAAAAGGCGAGGAAGCGGCTAAATACAATAGTAAGCGAGATTATAAGGGAAAGAAGAGAGAAAAGGGTCTTGAAAGCGGACTTTCTTGGTCATCTACTCAACTTCAAGGACGATAAAGGTCGTGTGCTAACCCAAGAACAGATTGCGGACAACATCATCGGAGTTCTTTTCGCCGCACAAGACACGACAGCTAGTTGCCTAACTTGGATTCTTAAGTACTTACATGACGATCAGAAGCTTCTAGAAGCGGTTAAGGTCTGATCACATGTATAGAATCTTATCCTCTCGTTTGTGTATATATACGTTATCTAGTATACTTAAATCCATGTATATTTCATTATGATGGTTGCAGGATGAGCAAAGGGCTATATTCGAAGAAAACAGTAGAGAGAAGAAGCCTTTAACATGGGGACAAACGAGGAATATGCCACTAACACATAGGGTAACAATTTATAATTATTTTATGTATGAATGATTACCATTAATTTGGAGCTCATGCTTTATTGTTATGTGATATAGGTTATAGTTGAGAGCTTGAGGATGGCAAGCATCATATCCTTCACATTCAGGGAAGCAGTGGTTGATGTTGAATATAAGGGTACTAATTAAATCATTTCACACTACTAGAACATTCTATCTATTATTTTATTTTTTCGTATGAAATGTGCCAAAATAATTTTGTTGTGGTCCAAATGAATATAAATCACTAGTATTTATGATCCTTGTAACATGCATGTATACAGGATATTTGATACCCAAGGGATGGAAAGTGATGCCACTCTTTAGGAATATTCATCATAATCCGAAATATTTTTCAAATCCTGAGGTTTTCGATCCATCTAGATTTGAGGTAATAACAGATAAATTACAATAAATAAATAAAAGAATATTAATAAGTTATCTATATTTAAAAGATAGCTGACTTAACGTAATTGATGAAACTATGTAAAGGTAAATCCGAAGCCAAATACGTACGTGCCCTTTGGAAGTGGAGTTCATGCTTGTCCCGGGAACGAACTCGCCAAGTTACAGATTTTTATCTTTCTCCACCATTTAGTTTCCAAGTTCCGGTAAGTTTATACTCTTCCTCTCTAGCTACTATTTAATTTTCACTTTTAAGTTTCATGCACCACGAGTCTTTAGATTAGTGAAATAATTAATTTGATCTATTGGATGCGTTCTTACATATAGAGAAAAGAACATTCTTATAGATCTTTGTCTTGACAATAAATCGAAAGATATTTTTAGCAACATCGAAATGAGACACATATAAAATGAGTATTCGTATAATGGTTCGTTTACGTCAAAATTATGTTACCGTATTTTCAAAAACGTGTCAAAAACGATGAGCCTATTCTGAAGTTTATGATCGTACTACTAAAACAAAAGACTTTGCATTGTCTAAGCATAATTACGTACATCAATATTTCTAACTGATGAAATGTAAATATTACTAATACAACTCAAGGATATGCTTTACATGTGATATTATACTAATGAGGAATTAATAATTCATAATTGGATTATGCAGATGGCAAGTGGTGGGAGGAGAGAAAGGAATAGAGTACAGTCCATTTCCAATCCCTCGAAATGGTCTTCCCGCTACATTTCGACAACATTCTCCTTAGTTCTTCAACCTTTAAAGTCTACTATTATTAGTCTTGTCTTAATCAAGTAGCCTTAATTTATATTTATCTAAATTCGATAAAAATATTTAATTTTTTTTTTTAAATCACTATTGTAGTCCTTGAGGGGTTTTAATTAACATGTTGCATGCTACAGCAACTATGATGGAATAAAAATGTCTATTCCGGTATTCTCAGTTATAAAAATATATAAAACCCTTCGATTTTTTTTTGTTGAGTCACTATTGTAGTCCTTAAGGGGTTTTAACATGTTGCATGCTACAACAACTATGATGGAGTGAAAATGTCTATTCCGGTATTCTCAGTTACAGTGGAAATTGGTTAAGTTTTTCTGTGTTAAATAAACAAACCCGAATAAAAAAGAGTGGGAGCCACGTGAAGGGAGCAGAAAGACCACAAAGCGTGAATGTGAAAAATCAAAGAGGTGTGTGTCTATTTGTGAGTGGACTGTGAAAATGACATGGCTAAGATAAAAAAACAGAGCATCTTCTAACTTTCAAGAGGCTATTCCACGTGTCGTTTAACGAATTGGCCACCTACAAAAAGATGTTATTAATAAAATAAAAAAGGAACAAAAAATGGGGTCTGTTTTCATCATATCTTGGAGGAATGGTCCTCCCCAACGTGACAATGGCCTTTGCCTCCCTTTATTTATGTATTTATCTTGTTTGGTTAAATCCTTTATGTTCATCAGGCCCTATCATCCAAATAATTGCCGAATTATTCTTTATTTCTCATCAAAACTGCTAAATTTTGGTCTACCATACTATTTAACTGACGACGTTAGTTGTTATTATGGCAACACAACGCTTTCTTAGTGAACTGGTATTTTAAAAAACTTAATTAAGAGTAGTTAAAAGTTACAAGTTTGATCTCTCGTGGAGCACTATTAAACTCAATATTGAATATAGAGTAGTAGCAACACAATGTTTAAATTTAGATGATTTGAAACATTATAACTTAGAATCATAATTCTTCTTTCGTTTTTTTATAAAAAAAAATAAATAATAATTCTTCTTTCGTTTAACCACACGTTAAATTTTGTATAGTGATGAATTAACGACCTTAGTAGAAACTGCTAGTTTACAAAGATTTGGTAATTAATCACATTAAATATTAGATAGATATATTCTTTTATTATTGTTTCTAAAATTTAAGATGTTAAATAATTAATCCATAGTTTCGGATACGGGATACCTAGCTCCACATCCGTCCCATACGTACGTCGTCTGATGATTGAATTTGTATCCGGTACAGTCTAATTACTACCATCTCATTTAAGCTATCATACATTATCAACTAGTTCTCGTGTTAAAAAAACTATACAAATGCAACGTAAGTTACGTAACAGTTGTTTAAACTAAACTTTAGGGGCCGATGGTTTATATTTATATGTTAAATGATGTTTTGGACTTATATAATCAAAAATCATGTGAAATTACAAACCGGAATGCAAAAGATGTAATATAAAAGAAAGAAAAATTTGATTGCGTTTTGGGTTCGTTTGTATTTTCATATTGTAAATAATATTTTAACTAGTAAAGGAAAACGCAATTGTAAAAGACAAAATATCTACATTTTGAAACAATAGACCTAATCAATGTTTTGGATCTTAACTTGAATAATAAGTGAAACCATCAAATAGCAGCATATATAGACTAGAAGTATTGGTAAAGCTGCGACACTTTTTCCCCGGAGAACTTATAGTATATAGATGATATTTGAAAACTCTTCTTAGTTCCAAAATAAAATCTTACAAGGAATATGATCACCACAGGAATTGATCATCACATGTGTTTATCATCATCACATTTTAAATTAGAACCACAAGATTTGGAAAAGAAAAGAAGAAGTATCAACATTGATCATATAAAGCAGGGTTCCTTTTTATTTATTTACTTATTATTAGTTATGATTAATAATAACATTTGGGGTGTAAATTAACATGGGAGTGTTGAGTGTTGTACCAATGAAAATGTAAAGTTAGGGGGGACCTAATTTACGAACTGATTTCCTTTTCGGGGTTTAGTCTATTTTATATCCATTTTTGTTTGGTGCTCCTACTCATGCAACCAAACATCGCCATTTTCAATTATTCCTTTTTTTCTGCTAAAATAGTTTTTTTTTTTGTTGAAAAGGAATTGATCCTTATATATTTACGTGTGGTAGTTTATATATTTCGTTCTTTTATTTTTGTGTTGGAATTTAATAGTTGTTGTCTCTTTGAATGTGTGGTAGGTGAATTTTTAATTCATATATAAAATATCATATTCATGCATGATGCCTGTATAATGTAAGGAAAGTGACAAGTAATTATTTTGCTAGCCGGGTAATTTGAATAGATAATCAGACGACAGGGTAAATGCATATAAATATCATAATTTCTAAAACCTTTATCGATTTTTTTTCCTAATTTTGTTAAATGACATAAAATAAAAAGGAATAATTAATAAATTTGTAAAAGGTAAAATTACAGTAATGGCAAATCAGTTTGGTCTTTTAACGAGTTATATTATAGATAAATTATTACTACAAGACCAAAACTTATGATTTTTTTTGGCTAAACTGTAAATATCATTAGAATGAAAGTAGATTTTACAAAAAGCAGATTCTAGGACTGTGCTCTTTTGGCAAAAATCAAGTAAAAAACAAGAGAGTTCTAAGATTGGCAGGATACAATGGTGGCTATCTAATCCATAATACGGAAGTGCTTTCTCTTTCTTCTCGCCGTGATAATATTGCGGATCTCACGGTCCAGCTGAGTGAACAACGCGACTGTGGAGACAGAGAGCTGGTTATGCAGCACTTTGTTGCGCTACTTTCAAATATGAAAGATTTTTTCTTAATGCATGGTATATCGTAATGTTACTAATCTATACACGTACTTGTAAATTAAGCTGGATGGTTCGATGTAAAAATTGATGTTTGAATGGGAAACTAGCTAGACTTTTGATGATACTTGATGATCTGTAATGTGGTTTTGAATCTCAACTAGATACAAACATAGGCCACTCTGAATAATATATGGTAAGTTTGGCTTAGTCTTTCTTGGCAACGCTCGCTGATTATGATTATCAAAAACGTTAAATGATTATCTAAAGTGAGGTTATGAGAAACTTATTAGTCAAAAATAAGAAGTGAAGTTAGCCACGATTTCAGAATTTCAGATATTTTGGTGCTAACTACCAAGATTAGTTAGGCTCTCATAGGGGTTCATGGGCTTACGCTAACATATATAGTTAGGCTCTCCGATGAGTTCATAGACTTTAAAATATGATAATTCAGTATTAATTGGGCTTAGGATAATTCAACAAGCCCGCTCTCTACTTGGTACTGGACGTTCTTGTTGGACTGAGAGGAGAAAGAATGTGATCACAGATAACAATTTTTTGTTCTTGGTCAAACGTGATTAAAGATGACTATATGAATTCATATGTAAAAGTCGCTAGGTTATTAGTATATATGGACGAATTGGCAGAAAGAAAAGTCTATCGTTGGAAATATACAAATATTTTGCAATTATAAATGGTTGGAAATAATGAATGAGTCTAACAAGTCAATCTTTGTTTCTTCTAGTCCTCTTTTTTGTTGTCATAACAAGTCAAACTTACGAAAACAACTTTGGCCAGTTTTTAATTTATTTAAAGAAAGTGTCCGAGCGTGGCAAATAAAAAGACAAGTGCTGAAAGCATGATTTTCTAAATGTCGTGGGTGGATGATCTTAAGAAGTGAGAACATACAAAAAAACTAGAACAATACCGATTACCGACTAGTACTTAGTAGAAATATATTAGGCAATAATATTATCATGCATATTATCGGATTGATTGATATGTCACGTACGTTGTATGTAGATACAGAATTCTAAATTTTAACGTTACGTGATATTCGTATTTGGTAAAAGATTCTTGTTTTTTTTTTTTATAGAAAATAATCAAATATCAATAACGCCAAAATTAACGTAGAAAAGTATCCTTAGAATACTAGGCCAATGGGACAAGAAAAAAATCGTTGTCGATGGCTTTAGGTTAAGAAGACAAATTGTGAGATGAGAACTAATGTAATACACAACGAAAAAACCATACCACTTGCCTTGGTTACGTGAGTTGCTGTTTTTGAACAAAACATAACCTTGTATAAATGAGATAATTAACTAAAAAGGTAAGTAGAAAATTAAAAATATCGAAACTTACAGTTAATGACAAGCCAGTATCTAAGATATTAAATTCTCCGTTTTAAGTTTCATTGTCATAATATTTATAACATGTACGTGATTTGAAGAAGAAAAAAAGACTGAAAATCTTGTTGGGTGAAACTTGTATGATCTACTAGCTAGAATAAAAGATAAAAACACATAAATGGCAGAAAAAGAAAACACTTATAAATGCTGGAGAGTAAGTATCAAATCAAAAGTGGAAAGGCTGGAAACTTAAGGGAGGGGGACATGATCATTAATGCTCACACTTGATCATCATTCATTCATTCATACTGGCTGGCTGCTTTGGTCTAAAGCTAAAATTAAATCTTATAAAAGGATGCTTATCGTGAACTCTAAGTGTTACATAATGATTCTCATTTTCACCTGTCGTAATTTTGTTTTAAGTTTTGTAGTATATTGTAAGTGTGTCGTCTTATCCATTTGTTAAACATGTAGGAACATTTATTCTGATAGTAAGAAAATATGTAAGAAACCATCTTATTAATATCACGAACCGCGCGTGTCCCAAAAGCAAAGACTTGATCATAATATAAGAAAATAAAAAAAATTACGTTAAATAAAAAAAAAAAATAATCCCAGAGCTTTGTTCTATTTAATTAATAATGAAAATACGGACTACTAATAAGTAATCACATTAAATAATCAACAAGAAAGAAAAAGAAGAAGAAGGTGGCGAGATCCGAATTCCCAAGCTTGGCCAAAAAAACATTTCTTCCATCTGTCGCTCACTTTCAGGAACTACGGAGAGACGAGGCTTTTGATTAGAACGTGCAGCCAATCGAATCTCTCTTTCAACAAACAAAAAAAATAAAAATTCTCTGATCGAATTTTTTCTCCCTCCGATTCCGGCGGTTATTTTTTTCCCTGGCGTAGTGTTCTTCAAACAAAGATAACGATTGATGATTTCTAAGTGAGAAAACGAAAGAGGTCTCGTCGTCGGATTGTTTTGTTTTGGTTTGATTGTTTGTGGTGTGACATGGAATCTGTAAATTCAAACGGCGGAGAATCCGGCGTAAAGAATCTCGAACCACCGTCGATCGCGGCATGGCATTTCCAGATTGCAGTCTATTTCGCGTTCGGATTCTTCTTTCTGAGGCTCTTCCTCGATAGATTCGTCTTTCAAGTAAGTTAGTTAAATGCATAATTGAAGAGAATTCGCGTATTTAATGGAGATCATGTCACTATCGATGATGAGAACTATTGTTGGTTGGTTGGTTGATTGATTCATGCATCCTCTAGGAGAGAATCTGATCGTTTTCTTTATCTTTGTAACAGAGAATATCTGTATGGCTATTGAGCAATGGTTCTACGCCGATTAAGATGAATGATGCAACTCGAGCGAAGATTGTGAAATGCAAGGAGTCACTCTGGAAACTCTTGTATTACGGTGCTTGTGACATTTTCGTTCTCAGAGTCCTTTTTCACGAGCCTTGGGCCACTGATATCAAGCTCTTCTTTCACGGTTGGCCTAATCAAGAGCTTAAGTGAGTCTAACTTATTTCCACTTTTTCCCTAGTGTGTTTGCCTTTTTGAATTTCTTGGTTTTGAGATTGTCACTTGCTTGTGGAATTTATGAGCTCTGACATTTTATTTGTGTGGTAGGCTTTCGATAAAGCTTTACTATATGTGCCAGTGCGGTTTCTATGTGTATGCTATTGCTGCGTTGCTTGCATGGGAGACCAGACGAAAGGATTTTGCTGTTATGATGTCTCACCATGTCATTACTATCATCCTCATTGCCTACTCATACCTTACTGGGTAATTATTATATATATACTTCCTTTATTAATTTCGCTTTTGCTTATGGATGCTTACCTTAAGTAGCGCCAAATAGTAGCCACTTAGGTTTTGAGTTGATATTCCTACGTTAATCAAAAGTTGTTATGTGTGATAAGATTAGACCTTTGACTGGGAGATTAAAATATATGGTGATATATAGAGCAAGCAACAAAGAAGCTTACGGAAAGATTATAAGGCTGTAGGGAAGCTGATAATTCTGTTTCTTCTACAGTTTTTTCCGAATTGGAGCAATCATTCTAGCCCTTCATGATGCAAGTGACGTCTTTATGGAAACTGCTAAAATTTTCAAGTACTCTGAAAAGGAATTTGGAGCGAGTGTGTGTTTTGCACTTTTTGCTCTCTCTTGGCTATTGCTACGGTTGATATACTTCCCTTTCTGGATCATCAGGGCCACGAGGTATCACCACTTTTTCTTACCTCTTACTATTAGATATAACTTTACAATGCTTTATTTGACAGTCACACTCTTTTTTTTTGGTAAAGTATCGAACTCCTGGATTATTTGGATATGACATCAGCTAAAAACACGATCATGTACTATTCCTTCAACACAATGCTACTGATGCTTCTTGTTTTCCACATATATTGGTGGTATCTCATTTGCGCCATGATCGTAAGACTACTGAAAAACAGAGGAAAAGTGGGAGAAGATATAAGATCCGGTAAGGCTTTTGTATTTTTGTTTAAACTTTTGATATAAAACTGTTTATCTCACTTTCATATGAATCTGGGATCATTTTGCTTTATCGTTATATAGTTTTACTTTTATGGGCAATATGACTTCTTCATTTAACTTGCCAAGCCGCAAACTAAGTTCGTCATTATTGTATGTTATGTTGGCTGTGTAGTGTGGAAAATCCATTAGAGTTGTTGAGTAATTAACTCGTTTTTCTTCGTTTGATCTTGACAATGGCAGATTCAGAGGATGATGATGATTAGGCTTTGCAAGCATGACAGATACGGAACATGTTTCCATTTCTCCAACCAAACCCTTTTAGCTGCTGTGAATTTGTTCTCAGCTTTCATTACCTTACTGATTAGAGAGTTGGAGGTTAAACAAAAAAAAGAAGAAAGGTTATAGTTTTCTTTTCTTTTTCTTTTTCTCAGTTTTGTATTGGTCGAGTCCATTTCGACATTAGACTGCATATTCTCTTTGACAAATATAAGAAAAACAGAAACTCAGGTTTCGTGTGTTGTTCTATGCTGTATAAAACAATGTGGAAGTCACTTTGTAAATGCAAATTTCTCTTTGTATGGTTTTCGAGTCCATAGCCTTTTTATGGATCTCAATTTAGAAATTATCCCGAAAGATTGCAACTTACCGGAAAACTGATGCTCTTGAGTCCATTCCAAGATCCAAGATGGGCGATTCGATGTTCTGCACAATACACCTTTTGCGTGCCTCATATCCCATTGACACAGCCTATTAATTCTGATGAATCTAACTGGTGCGACCCTTCTGTTTCATTTGCTATGTCTCTCATTGTGATTTCAGTTCTCGTCTTTCTCTAATTTCCCTTCTCTTCCGTCTCTATATCAAGCTGGCTAACACCACCACTTGGGTGCGATTTCCCTTGTTTAGCCGTAAGCGTCAGCATGATGATATTGGTGTCTGCCTTCACTTAAAAGAAAAAGAAGTATTGTTTGTATATACTTGGCTCAAACCCAAGATTCTGATCAACATACATTATGCCAGATTTTTACACTTTGATGATAGACAATGACGATACTAGCATGGTCTTAATTAGGCAGATTTTTTATTAAAAAAAAAAAGTAATACGTTTCCTTCAAACTTAGCTATGTTCTTTCTTTTTCTTCTCACAAGAGAGAATTGTGAAACAATATTAAAACATTATAACAAACAGGAAGAAAAACAACGACATACTCTGACCCAAAAAAAAAGGAAAAAGTGACATACAAAACAAAGAAAAAACAAAAAGAAAACAGAAAAACCAACGTCGTCTTACATCACATTTCCATCAGATTGTCAACTGCGTACAGCCAAGGACAGTTCCACGACACTTCGTCATCGGAGCGACCTTCCTCCACACCGGACGATCATTCCCAACCGTCAAAACGTCGACGTCCGACAGAAGCTTAAGGTCCCAATTCTGCCTATCAGGTCCAATGACTCCTCCTACGAGCAAAACCTCCTCACTCAAACTCGTCATAGCCATACCAATCCTCGGCTTAAACTCGGAAGCCGACGCAACCATCTTCCACGTGTCATCATCTTCATGCTTGTACACCACTCCATGGCTCATAACGTAAGTCACGTCCTCAACAACAGCCATGGGACCTTGAGGCCAACCATACTCTTTCACAGCCCATCCTAGCTTAACACTCTCAAGAACCTGCACCGTCGACAACCCTTTATGCAAAACATGAACTTTCCCTTTCACCACTAAACCCGAACATGCAGAGTTATGAGTCCTGTGCAGATCAGGGATCGAAGTCCACACATCATTCTCAAGATCATACATCTCAGCTCCAGATATCGATTTCCGACAAGTCGTAAACCCACCAGCAACAACAATGTTCCCATCAAGAACGCAGCATGCGAACATAGAACGAGCAACGAGCATCGGAGCTCGCTGAGCCCATCGTCTCTGAACAAAGTCGTAACACCAAACCTCGTCGGTCGCAAAGGTACCATCATGATCTCCAGTTAACGGATCCACGGCGTCACTGCCTCCACCTAACACGAAGAGTTTCCCAGCGGTTGTGACAGCTCCGAAATGAGCGAGGTGGCGGATTCTTGAAGGGAGGAGAGGGAGAGTGAGCCAACGGTCGCAGTTTGGACTGTAGACTTGCCAAACGTTCTCAGGTTCGAAAGAACAGACGCAGAGGAGATTCTCTGATGAGCCGACTTCTTTACGGACTTGGAAAAGCTCGTCGCTGCGTATCGCTGCTCGCCAAGAACGAGACACGAGCTCTATATTCGGATGAAGGTCTAATGGCACGTGCGCGAGGCATCTCATGGCGACTGCTTCTGGGATTCCTTCGAGCAGTCCTGACATTATTTTTGTTGATCTGAATTAACACATTTTTGGAAATGATGATTAGATACGAAATTGCAAGATTATTGAATCTGAATGAATACTAAAATTGAAAGAAATCGAAATTTGACCTGTGTGATTTGGGGTATGACGTAGGAGGTGGGTGAATCGAATCTCTGCTTTGTTGATCGATTTTGTTTCTCCGATCAATCGAAAAAAAACAATTTGGTGGTTTTCAGGCGGAGGTGGTGGCGTACGTGAAGATTTGATTTGTTCGGTTTAGGATGATTTCTTAGTGAAAGAGGTTTCTTCGGCGGATTTTGAGTCCTTACCACAATGGAATCGGTATCTGCGTTAAGGAATCTCATACGTTCTGGACCTCAACTAATGGGCCTCGTTTGGGCCAGGCTGTGTTTACTTTATTTACGGTTATTTAAGCCTCTTTTCCCCTTTATCTATATGTAGTTCGATTCAAACTGTCTTAGCTTTTAATTGTTGTTGGTGTATAAATTAGTAGAAGTAAATACAATCCTTTGTAGTTCATTTGGCTTTGAGGATGTATTATTACCTAAGAGATACTAGATCACAAACTTTCAGAGAGAATTTAGAAGTTCAAACAGATAACCAGAGCCTATCGTGTGGTGTTTTTGTTCGGAAGAGAGAAGTTCTTAGATTTCTAGCATTTAGTAGTTTAAAGACAAGAAGATTTTAAAATAATATTCCAACTAAAATAAGGGAGGACAGTTGGATGTTAATATCCTATGTTTGGAGAAAGTTTCTGTAACTATTTTGTTTTTCGAGTCTAATATTTAGATTCAACTAGTTTACTTATGCTTGGTCTCAGTATTAAAATGCTGAGAAATATTTGGTAGTTAATGATGTTGAAGTAAAATTCAAAGCCAAAACATATTTAAATCATGCAGTGTTGTAGTAAGGAAGAAACAGAAGCATCGAAAATACAGGTTGGTTTTTGTCGTTGCTAAAAATGACCTAAAGATTGAATTAATTGTTTCAACATATGTTTGAACTTATAATCTTATTTTCTTTGGTTGTAAAGTAGAAGTGAATACAATGCTTTTATGATCATTTGGCTTTGCGGATATATTAAGAGATACTAGATTCATGGGAACAAATATTTTTGCAAAGATACTTTATAGAAGTAAATATTACACATGAACGAGATAACAAACTTTTAATGCATAAATGAAGTTACAACAGGATAACAGAGGTTTTGTGGATGTTTCAATCATGTGGAAGTATGCTTTAGAGTTTTGTAGTGAATATAACTTTTCAAAGATACTCAACACTTCTTCTTGCATATGAACTAGACCACAGACTATCTCTTCTTAACACTTCTACTTGCTACATTTATAAGTTTCTACAGAATAAAAGATTGTTGCATATGAACGAGACCACGGACCACACTTCTTCCTGCTACAAAGTGTTCCTTCTACAGAATAAAAGATTCATTGTCGGCACGACTGAACTCGATCTCTTGTAGCAGCAACCTTACGTCTTTGGACTCCAACTCTTTCTCGTTGACGACTCTGAAGAATGCACTGTGAACTTCTTTGAGTAACTCCAATACATTGGCCAATCCACCGTTGGGTTCACTTTCGTCTGTCTTGTCTTCAGAGTATGGCTTTGAATGTTTGTTCTCCTTCGTTCTAAAATAGTTGTATTTGCTAATTTCAACCAAGTTACTTTTATGATCGGGCCATACATCACGTGTGTCATCAACAATCAACACACCACGTTCATGAGCCAAAACCAAATCAAGAGTCTTCATATAAGGACTCTCATCTCTTGTTATCACTCTGCTCCCGAAATATGTATGGTTGGGATCAATGAGGTCTAAGATAACTTTAGCGTAATCACGGTTTCCCTTTGTGTACACATACATAGTGAAGAGCTTGTTGGCTTGTTCCAAGAAACCGTGAACAAAAGGGCGTAGCTTTGTCAAGAAAACCAAGGGATCTCCTGGGCCACTCCACTTGAACAGATCGTCCCTTGCCGCTTCTTCAGTAAGATACTTCTCTGCTCCGGTGAGAAGGGAAAGCCGAGTGGTGTGGAGTAGCGTGTGATCGAGGTCAAGGACCAAGTGGAGTTTGTTCTCATTGGAACAAGAGACAAGAGTGGTAAGGTGCTTGGTTACGGCAACAGCCTCGTGGCTTAGCTGTAAACCTTGGAAAAGATAGTCGAAGGCTCGGCCTTGGCTTTTGTCAACCATCGATTTGCAGTTTGTGCATACTCCGTTACGAACGAACCAGTGACCGCATCTACTTCTACAAGGATACGACGAGTACGAGTTCGAAGACTCGTTGTTGATGTTCGGTTCGATCCTCTGCCTTTTGGCTCTCGGTTCAAGAGAAAGATTCTCAACTACAGACATGTTTTTTCTCTGATAGATTGGAATAAAACTTCTAATTCGAGATTATAATCAGAGAATTGTTCTGATATTTGGGTGCGAATTAAACTCAAGTCTTTAATCAACAGAAATCGAGTTAAGAAGAAAAAACCCTAATTTGAGTGATCGGGGAACCTGAGGGAGGAGAACCGTGGAATCGAAGGTATTGGAAATATGTTTTTTAGAGGAAAAGGTGGAACCTCTCTCACTCTTTGAGATCGTTTCTTTTATACAGAGAAAGCGACAGACTTTTGGAAACTATCGCAGAAAAGGAAATTACTTTGAGAGTCAAGTCGTTCTAAAAAGGAAAATTAACCGGAGTATTTGTTTGTCTGTGTTTTCCTTTTTTTCGGGAGCTATTTGGCGCGTGCAAACATTAACTGATTTACTATTATACCCCTCTCTAGTTACCGCTCTCGTCTCATCTAGTCCAATTAACTGCTAATTGTTTTACAGGAAGAACATGTGAATCTCTCGCTCTTCGATATCGTTATTTTTGTAGAGCGAGAGACTCACTAGGTTTTTGGGAAGAGGAATCGAAAAAGGAAATTAATTTAACAGTAGTTTTAAAATGAAATAATGAGTACTGTATATGTTAGTTGTTGTCTGTATTTTCCTTTGTTCGAGAGCACTTTGTAGTATCTAATTTCTGTTTTGTTACCTTCTAATTTTGTATGTTCTACTTAAATCTAATATTTGCTGTTCACAAGGTGTATGTGTATCTAATTTATGGTATGTCATGAAGAACTATGAAACCAAACTCATACCCAATTTGATTCAAACCACATACAAAGCTGATTCAAGGAAATCATATTTGAGGGAAAGCCAATTGTCATTCAATAACAAACCTTCACACGAAAACAAGAAATCAAAATCAAACGCTACACAAGCAATTTCATTACAAAACCAACATGGAAAGTTTCAGATACTAAATGTGTTTATCACAAACGTCTTCCAGAGAGGCTAATGGAGCTGACTTTCTGAGGAGTGGCAACCACAAGCGGAGCCTCTGGAGATTTGTTACTGGAGGAGGAGAATTTATCGTGCATGAATCTGCTCTCCACAATTGACTCATCCTTCAACAAGATCTTGTAGCAGTAACAGCTCTTGAGCCCTTGCTGGTTCCTATAGCACTCGTGTGCACTGTTCTTCACTCGCTCCAAGTCCCATATCACACTGAACTTCCCAACTGTTGCTACTATGTGCCTCTCTTGCTTCCCGCTCTCCGTCACCTGCAAATTACATTCACAAACACAAAACAACGACTATGAGATTTGGCTTTCACAAGAATCAACAATTTGTAAACAATAATGAATGTGTGAAGCGAAACTTACCCATGAGAAGTGACTGCCGTGAAACTTATTATCTTTTCCTGCCAAGTGTGAATCTAGTGGCGTTAGCTTCAGTAGCCTCGGCGCCGGTATCTTGTTTCCCATCCTTCCGCTAAAACCTGTCTTTGTCCGACCATCTTTGTCTGTGAAAAGGGTGCATATAAGAACCAAGTATGTATCTGTAGTGCCCAAGATCCATTTCCCGTCATAAGACACGTCCACATGTGTTATCGGTGAACCAAGCCCCGGAAAAGCAGTCTTAGCCTGTCTCATTGATGTCTTCGAGTACAACCTTATCTTTCCATCAAGCGATCCCACAACGATTGACCCATCCCCAGTAGTAGCAAAGCACTGAAAGTTTGTCCCTCTAGAGAACTGATGCCCTTGAGTCCATTCCAAGATGGGCGATTCAATGTTCTGCACTATACCTCTCTTGTCCCTCATGTCCCATTGACACAGCCTATTGTCATCTAATCCCAAAAACGTAGACTCTGATGGATCTAGCTGCGACCCTTTCGTGTCATTTGTTATGTCTCTCATCGAGATTTCAGTCCCGTCTTTCTCAAATTTCCATTCCGTAACAATCTTCCCCGACTCTATGTCAAGCTGCTTAACACCACTCGAGTGTGGCTTCCCCTGTTTAGCCGGACTCATGAGCATCATATTAGTCTCTGCCCTCATCAAAAGAGCCTTATTTGGCGTTGTCTGGCTCGAACCAGATCCGAATATCGAACTTCCACCATCAAATCTCACACAGACACCTTTCCCATGAATCCCACGCTCCATATTCCTATAAACCTGAACCCCTGAATCATTCACCAAGAAGGAATTATCCAACGCTCCTAAAGCCAAACTCTGCACTCCACCATTGGCCACCTCTTCAAACTCTTCAGTCAAATCCGTATTCACCTTAGCACGAGTATCTTCCTCCTCAGGTGGACCTTCAGCATCCTCCCACATAGAATCATCAGCAGCCTCAGGATTAGCCCACCCAACGAAATCTTTCCCAAAAACCTTCATCCTACTCTCCTCTGAAGCCTTAACCTTATAAACATTCTCAAACACATAGTCCTGAAACCTCGTAACAAACCTCCTATACTCCTCATCACTCAAGAACTTCAAAGCCCAAACACCATTACTCACGAAATCAACCCTACGTTGATCCGCAAACATCTTCAACTGCATATCAGTCGAAACCCTAGCTTTAACCTTAGAACCACCAACGCCAAGAAACCAAAACGACTCACCTCCTTCCCTTGAATCCTCACCATCATCATACTCATCGATATCCTCTCCTTCCACCGCAGACGTCTTCACGAACTTGTACGACGTCAGCTTCTCTGAGATGATCCATTTCGCTTTCGGCGTGTTCCCACCGATGTGGCGGTAAAGCTTCACCGCGTTTTTCACCGATGATGATGATGATGGGTATTTCAGCTTCAAAGCACTCAGCTTCTGCTCGATCTCGAGAGCGGATGAATCAGATGGTCTCGAGGAAGAAGAAGAAGAAGAATCAAGTTTTGAACCAGAAACAGAGGAAGATCCTTGCTTTTTGGTGACGTCAGCGTCATCGTACTGATCCTCATCTTCTTCGTAGTACTCAGACTCGGAATCAGTATCTGAATCCGTGATCCGATCTTCCCGACTCTGAGATGTACCCATGAATTCGATCAGCTACAAAAAAAAAAAGAAGAAAGTTTCCTCTTTTGAATTCGATCAGAACAGATCGGTTACCGGGAATTTCTGGCCTGAATCGAAACGAATTTAGAAAAGTTGTCAGTGTGATGTGATGATTGAGAAAGTGAAGAGAGTGAGAGAATTTGAGAGAGTTTGTAGGAGAAGAAGTTAGGGATTTGGGAGGAGAAATTGGGGGATTATATAAGGGTACGAGAAATCGGTTAGGAAATATTCGTTTAGCGTCCATATAACGTTGGGCTTTGCTTCGACCTGACGCAACGCATTTTGAACGCGTCGGTCACTGCGTCGGCGTTTTTCCGTTTCGGGAAAAAGAAGATATATCCATATTACGAGAAAAACCCTTAAAAATACCTGACATTATTTTCATTTACCAGAAAAATACACCAATTATTTGTGTTGCTCAAAAAATACCTTAGTTAATATTCGTTTTCCAATAAATACTCGAACATTCAAAATTGAATAGTTTTCCACCGAAAAGTAAATGACGTTTAACCCTCTAACAGAATAAATTAGTCGGCGTTTAGTTCGTTAATGATACATTAGTCGAATGGCACTATTACCCTTCTTCTCCAATCGAAAATTCCCCCAAATTAGAAAATCTGAAGAACCCTAATTCCTTTCTCTCTCGATTTGAGTCTAATTTCAGCTCAAATTCTCAAAGGCTTCTCAAATTGGTAACAAATCGGAATGTCTGCCATAGTCTTCGATGAACTGAAACAATACTGAAGACTGGACTCGGAAAATCGAAAGTGAAAAGATGAGGTACTGTTAAAAGAATTCAATTTCATTATTCGATATGTTGTCTGGGTTACGATTCGAACGTGTTTCACTTATTTTAGGTGTTCTTTGCGTATCAATTTTGTAGTGACATCAGTATCAATTTATACTATGGAGGATTGGTTCACTATGAAGACAATAAGTTCATATACAAGGGAGGAACCGTGAAGAGGGGCATAGTCATCGATCCTGACTATATGACATGGTCTATGTTCGATCAGTTTTGTGAAGACAATGGTATAAGTGGGGTGGTTGAAAAGGCATGGTACAAGCTCCCACACCAGAATACGAGTTCAGTAAAGGCAATTTCTTACCTTAATTCGGATGTGGAAATAAATCAGATGTGTAATGAAGCCATGGTAAAAGGAGAGGTTGATATTTTTATTGAAAACAAACCTGAAGATAATGGTGATAAAGGGGCTGAGAATGAAGAAGGTGAGGGAGCAAAAGAAAGTGAGAGAGTAAGAGAAGAAGGCGAGACAGAAACTGAAGAAATTGTTGACACAACAAGAGAAGAAACTCGTGAAGTAGAAACTGAAGAAGGCCGTGAGTCAGAAAGTGATGAAGGTGATGCAGAAACCAATGGAGCTGGTCATGCTGAAAGAGAAGAAGTTTAGGAAGAAGTTGTTGAGGAAGTTTCAGCAGATGCAGATACTCGTTTTTTGTCTTTTTTGGAAGAAATTCGTAGTCAAGAAGCTGATGGAGTAGGCGATGATCATGCTAAGGGAAGAGAGGCAGAAGATGAAGGTCATAGTGTCAGTGATACAGACGAGGCTGAACTGGAGAGGCAGTGTATGGATGCCGAACATCCTACTCCAGCAGAAGACAGTGATGATGAATGGTTTGATTTTAATAGAAAGGAGACTGAGATTTCAAGAACAAGATACAGTAATGAGAAGCCGCCTTACTTGTGGTTATTGCAGAAATTCAAGAGTGGAGAGGAGTTTAAAGAACAGATCCTGAGATATGTTCTAAAGACAAACTATGATGTGAAGTTGTGTAGATGGGAGAAACACAAATTGGCAGCAGTATGTACAAAAAAAGATTGCAAATAGAAGATATACTGCTCAGTAGAGAAAAGAATAGGTAAGTGGATGGTGAAGACCTACGTAGGTAAACATAACCATATGAAGAGTAGTAAAGCGAGGATGTTAAAGCAGCGGACAGTGGCATGCTTATTCAAAGATGAAGCAAGAAGAAGGCCTGGCATCAAGTGGACTGACATCAAAGATGAGATTATGATGAGATATAATCTGTCAGTGTCTAAATGGATATGCAGGAAAGCAACAAGGATAGCTTTGGATATGGTTATAGAAACTCAGAAGGAACAATTTGCAAAGCTGTGGGATTATGAGAGTGAGCTGAGACGTTCGAATGAGAAAGTGAGTACAGAGATTGTCACTATTCCGCGTGAAGATGGTAAGCAAGTGTTTGACAAATTTTATATTAGTTTCGAGAATCTGAGAAGCACTTGGAAGAGATGTTGTCGGCCTATTATTGGCCTTGATGGAGCGTTTATGAAATGGGAGCTCAAAGGAGAGATATTGGCAGCTGTTGGCCGTGATGCAGACAATAGAATTTATCCTATTGCTTGGGCTATAGTTAGAGTGGAGGATAATGAGTCATGGGCTTGGTTTGTTAGTAAGCTGAAGTCAGAGTTGGATTTAGGATTAGGAAATGGCTTCACAGTAATTTCTGACAAGCAAAACGGCCTGATAAATGCTATTGCGGATCTCCTTCCAAATGCTGAGCATAGGCATTGTGTTAGACACATATTTGCTAATTGGAAAAAGGTGTACGGGCTGTATGAGTATGAAGACTATTTTTGGGCAGTGGCACATAGTTCATCTCAAGGTGATTATAGGTATAATATTGATGTTCTGAAGGCGTTTGATCCAGTGGCATATGAGGACTTGCTTAGAACAGAACCACATACTTGGTGTAGAGCTTTTTTTAGTCCACAAGCAAGGTCTGAGGATGTTTGCAACAATTTGTCTGAGAGTTTCAACAGAACAATCAAAGAAGCCCGTAAATTACCATTGATTAACATGTTAGAGGAGATTAGGAGGCTTGCAATGAAGCGTATATCTCGGAGGCTTGCCATGACAAGCGGATGTCAGAGCAGGTTCCCACCCCATATAATGGAGATTTTTGAAGCAAATCGTACACAAAGTGAGGCTTGCACTATTATAAAAAGCAGTGAAAGCTTGTACGAGGTTGTTGGGCAAGATGGTAGCTACGAGGTTTGTCTTCCGGATAAACATTGTGCCTGTAACCGGTGGGATCTCACAGGAATTCCATGTTCACATGCAATTGCTGTCATCAGTGAACTTAACCGTGATCCAGAAGAGTAAGTTTTAGTATACATTCAGTTTTTCTTTATGTTATCTTCTTCATGAAACTTATTTTTTTACTATGATGCAGTTATGTGGATGAATATTTCTTGACATCTAAGTGGCAAGATACATATAGAGACAACATTAAACCTGTGAATGGTGAGAGGTTATGGATAAAGACAGGTAAAGATCCGATTCAAGTACCTGAAAAAAGGAGAATGTCAGGACGTCCCAAAAAATTTGATAGGATAAAGGAGCCACATGAGTCACAATCCAATCCGACAAAGGCCACAAGGGAAGGAAGAACAATAACATGTAGCAACTGTAGGCAAACCGGTCATAACATAGGTACTTGCAGTCAACCTCATGTAGAACCACCTCCTAAAGGGAAAAGGGGAAGGCCTCGGAAGAATACGGTATGTGTATAACTCAAATTGTTGTGCATCTTCTTATTATAGTTACCTTCTAATGTAACACAATGCATATTGATGTGTAATAGGTTGATGATCCGTGGAGCATTCAAAATGCACCAAAAAGGAGGAGGAATGCTCAAAGCCAATCCACACCAGCTCCTACAAGTTCTTCACAACCTTCACTCGATCCGCTGCCTTCAAGTGCTCCACCTGCATCAACTTCGCGTGGCCGTGGCCGTGGTCGTGGTCGTGGCCGTGGCCGTGGTCGCACCCGTGAGCCTCCCATTCCTAGAGGTTATGGATGCTACATTTCTCCTTTCACTGGTCGAGTTTTTGAGGTATGGGGATCCAGAGCTACAGACATGGATGGACCTCCACCAAATCCACCTCAACCACCTGAGTAACTCTGATATTGACTCACTTTTCCTGATGGTTTATGTATTGAAGATATTTAGTCGCTTTTAAGTGTATTCGATTTGGTGTTTTAAGTAACTAAATTAGTTGTTTTGGTTGTATTGAGGATCTTATGAAGTTCTTTTTGTGTATTGAAGAAGATCTTATGTTTCTTGTGTTGTCATTTTGGTTGTTTCTTGTTTGATAATGAAAGAGTGAAACCAAACATAACTTGTTCTTATTCAAGACTGATAATAAAGACAACCATAAACACCCAAAAGATTAAACAACCATAAACACTTACCAACGACCTAAGACTCAAGACTCAAGATAACCATAAACACTGACCAACAACACCAACGACCTAAGACTCAAGACAAGAATAACACTAAGACAATACCAAGACAACAACTTAACACCACTACTTCTTCAACATTGTCAGGATCATTCCCGTGAGAACAATGAATCCTCTCCACGATACAACAACAAATTGGCGCAACAATTTTTCTCTTTCTTTCCTTCCTATAGCTTCGAATTCAAGCTTCTTCGTGTAGTCTGACATTTTCTTCAACAAATCGGAATTAACCAAGCTTGAATTAACATTTGCACCACTCACAATTTGTTCTTCTCCTTTTCGAATAGCTTCTTTGAGATCCTTAATTTCTTGTTTCTGACGCCGAATCTGCTCTCTTGCCTTCAGTAAACTCACCTTCTGTCATCTATATGGTTTCTCTTTATCAGCCCAAACAAAGAAGCCATGTACATTACATTTGAAAAACCTTCGTCCTGGATTATCATCTGTCCATGATTTTGACACAACCGTTACTCTGTTGCAGTGGCATAAAGGACCCTCCATCTGGCTGTAACTCTGATTGAACGAGTTCGCATCTGAGTATGAACTCTGACTTCGTTCCATTTTAATGACAACAAAGAGGAAGAATGTGAGAGAAAAAGAGTGATTTTTATAATTAGATAAGAAGAACCCAGAAGAAGAATGTGAAAGAAGAAGAGTGATTTTTAGAAGAATTAGAGATTTTTAATGGGAATCGATTAGAGAAGAAGGGGAGAAGAAGGGCAATAGAGCCGTTAGACTAAGGGAATTAAAATCACGTGTCATTAACGAACTAAACGCCGTCTAATTTATTCTGTTAGAAGGTTAAACGTCGTTTACTTTTCGGTGGAAAACTATTCAATTTTGAATGTTCGAATATTTATTGGAAAACGAATATTAACTGAGGTATTTTTGAGCAACGCAAATAATTCGTGTATTTTTCTGGAAATTGAAAATAATGTCAGGTATTTTTAAGGGTTTTTTGCTGTCATCCATCTATTATTGCCTAAATAATTGATTTTTCTTTACATAAATAAATATAACTAGTGTTCATTAAAATTTAGTTTGGTAAAATACCCAAAATTTAAGATTTTTAAATTTTGCATCCTATATCACTTAAATCTTAATTTTAAATTTTGCATCCTCTATCACTTAAATCTTTTTATGGGTTTTTGTTATATTTTAAAATATGTTCAAATACAGACATCTCCTATTATCTCTACTTTAAAAAGAAAATAATACATGCCGACAAAAAAAAAAAAAAAGAAAATAATACATAAAAAATTAGGATTAAAAGAAGTGAAATAAAATTAATTAAAAGTTAAGATAGTCGCGCCAGGTAGGGGTCGAACCTACGGCCTTCTGCTTAGGAAACAGACGCTCTATCCACTGAGCTACAGGCGCTTTCTTGTCTTCACATGTCTTCAGTTTCTATCTAATGCGGTACGACGAAACTTTTACAGCTCTTTGTTTTGATTTGGAAAATTGTAGCGTGGAATAAATTCGAAACTTTTACAGCTCTTTGAGACAAAGTAAACTCAGAGGAGGACACGTGAAAAAAAAAAGCTTTGTACATGTTTTACTGATCACTTATCATTGAGCTAGAAAAGCTTGAATTTTGGTTAGAACCGTCTCTTCTTTAGACATCTAGTATCTAAAGTTCATCAGAAGTCACATTCCAAGAAAACAAAATAGAAAAGCTGTAAGAAGGTCATATGTATCCATGATAACTTTAGATAGAACAAACCAAATTTGTTGCACTGATGCATCAAGACGGATAACAAAGCTTTCCAAATTCGTAGAAGGTAATAAAAATTCAAAAACAAAGCTAGAAAGGTTATCGTATATTCAAAGGTAGATCAAGGTAGATGAAGAAAAGGAAAAGACACTAAAAATATAAAAAGAGAGACTGCATGTTAAGCTTATTTAGGCACATCTTTTTCTTTTGCCTCCACTCGCTCGACTTGAACCAAACTTGGAGTATAATTCAGAATAGCTTGCCGACATACTTCCTTCGTATCTACTCCCCAATTAAATTGTGTGAGTTCATTATCCTCCCCAACAATGTATATCACTTCTTTGGACTTGTTCTCGTCTTCGGGGTCAAACCATCTCTCACAACACACTAAGACTTTCTTCTCTTCGTCTAGCAAGAAACTTCCAAACTCCGTTATTCCAATATCACCGCTCCAATCCAATGCTAAGACCTTGCTCCACGACACAGCTTTGGTCTCATCAATCTCATCTGTCACCCATATCTCAGTCTTTGATGTACGTTCGCGTTGTAAAGACACCGAAAGTTTCGCTTCTTTAACAACAGAAATACTCAAATTTCGATACTGTTGACACTTATAGGGAAGAGGCACACGACGTCCAAGTTTCTCTGTTGAAAAATCAAATTTGCTCAAGAATACGCCGAGGTGCAATTCTGTTTCATCTTTATCAAACCAGTAAGTATTTCCCTTCAAACACACAATCTGATCATTGATTTTCCAGGATCGGCCTGGATTATTGTTGTAATCATCATGAAGAATCCTCCATGAATCAGAGTTAAACTCGTAGATTTCCATATCGTTTTTGTTGCCACCTGCAGAAACGCTCAAGATTTTGTAGCTCTTATTACGGGATTTTCTGTCTTGGCTGTATCCGAAAAATAATAAGCAGTCTTTGCGGCATTGGATCAACCTTGTTTGATGAGTAAACGGGTTCCAAACCATGATTCTAGATCCGTCGGAGGAGATGCATAACAACAAGCCGTCGCAGTGAAAGACTTTATCTATATGGAATAGACAATATGAATTATCGTAAAGTGGATCGAGTGGGCCAACATGACATTTAAAGTCTACATATGGAGGTTTATGGAGATCGATGCTCATCTGACAAATCGCGAATTCCTTGGTCAGCATCAGAACCATAAACTCCTTTGCGGCTTTATCAAAGTGCTTTCTTACCATTCCGCTATCGTTGAATAGTTGGTTCCATCGTTTGCAAGTAGATCGTACTTTCTTTAGAGACGTGGCTGGGACGCGACAGAGTATCTCCTCTACCAGATCTTCTGGAAGTTCCAAAATCATTATCGTGATCTACAAGGAACCACTGCAATTACAATCTAGGGGTTTTTTTTTTAATAAGAAGAGACACTTTTTTTCTTCCTTTATATGTTTTAAGTTCCTTTTCCCATATGCTTTTTATTTTGCCAATTAATTTAGTTTATTTCAGTATCAATGTTTTTTTTTTCTATTTTCTTAAATTTATGAGTTGATAATGGTGATAAATAAGTTGATAATGCTGATAAATAAATAGACCGACTATTTGCTTAATTGACACATGCGCTTTACCCTCGACATTGTTGTAAGCTATTTGATGACCCTCGACATCTATTAGGTTGTGATGCACACAGAACTTTAACTTTGGACAAGAGAAAGATGCAGCGCTGGTCATCAAAATCTAATGGCACCTTTGCAGCAGCAGTGACAATTCATGGCTCTCTTTTCAATACAGTTATGTGCTTAGTTTTAGGTCAAACCAGAATCACAGAGTATTTTATGAGTGAACATATCCTTGGTGTTTTCAACTTCGGATGCCCACCAAAAGTGGTGGTTTGAAGTAATTTTGGGTGGCTAGTGGTAAAATTTGAATGGGTGAATCAGTGAATGAAATGGTGATGATTTCTAGCTGTACAACTTGAAACTGTTAAGGGAGTGTTTGTTCTTTAACAAAAGGGTAACAAAGTATGTAATTTGATACATAGTATTCTCTTCTTTAAACATGTGCTATTAGTTTCTCTCTCTTGACGAGAGTACGTATTATACGTAAGGTAAGGAAACATAAAAATGCGTAAAATAAAACACATCTAATGATACCAATTGCTAATGAAATATCAGCTCAAAGGATTCGTCAAAGGACTTGACCACCAAGATATAAATTGAAGAAACACACACCAACAAAAAATAAAAAGAGACATTGCATGTAGCTTATTTAGTCACCTCTTTTTCTTTTTTCTTTTGCGTATACCGTATATCCTATCAATCACTGAGACTCAAAAATATTGATGCTAAAATAAGAAAAATAACAAATATCAGACACATTCAACGTTGTTTTCTCTACCTTCGAAGCTTTCCCTTCAATCTCTCTATCTCCATCAAAGACAGAGAACGAATCTGATCGTTTGTATTTGCTTCTTCAACAAAAGTACGTCACAATGCCTCCTTTCTTCTTCCTCTTATTATGGTTTTCTATCTCTCAAGCTCTCCCTCCTCCCCGAGGTATAATTCTTTTGTATTCGTAATTTAGTTATTTATGTTTTTCTTCTGGAAAGAACAATTTAATCGAATCTTAAAAAAAACTGTTTAGAAAATTCCCAAAGAAGCTCTTGATACAATGCGAAGATATCGTAGATTCATCTAAACGTTCGCTATTCTGTGCTAAACATCGTTATAGATGCCCTAATACGTCGCCCTTCCATTTCGTATGGAAGGTTTCTACTTAAATTGTGGATCATCATCTTCAACGAAGCTCAACGAGATAAATTACACACCAGACGAAGGCTTCATCACCGTAGGCAACACGACGACTATAAAGGAAAAAGACCTCCTTCCAATCCTCTCGACGCTGCGTTACTTCCCGGACAAGTCATCGCGAAAACACTGTTATAATTTCCCTGTCGCCAAGAACTCCAAGTACCTAATCCGAACCACTTACTACTACGGTAATTTCGACGGTAAAAACAACCCACCTGTGTTTGATCAGATCGTTGGAGGCACAAAATGGAGCGTTGTGAATACATCAGAGGATTACGCCAAGGGTCAGAGTTCTTATTACGAGATCATTGTTGGTGTTCCTGGGAAGAAACTAAGTGTTTGTCTAGCCAAGAATGCAAATACCCTTTCGTCACCTTTTATATCGGCTTTAGATGTCCAATCTCTTGAAGATCCAATGTACAATTCCACGGATCTGGGGTCCTACAAGCTCAGCCTTATCGCTAGGAACAGCTTTGGAGTAGACGGAGAGATGATCAGGTGCCCGTTTATTACTACTTAGTTTGAAGATATGCCATTTTCATTTTTTAGCCTGACTTGTGGTGGTATGTAACATTTTGAAAACTAGCTATCCAGATGACCAATACAACCGTCTATGGCAACCGTTTTCGGACCAGAAGCATCCCACAGTAACTTCCCGAAGCAGCATTAACTCGTTGGACTTCTGGAACATTCCCCCGAATAAAGCCTTTGTAGAAGGGCTCACATCGAGTAAAGGAAAGCCTCTAGAGCTTCTATGGCCGCCATTTCCTCTTCCGGCCACAAAGTACTATGTAGCTCTGTATTTTCAGGATAATCGGAGTCCAAGCCCCTTGAGCTGGAGAGCTTTTGGTGTCTCAATCAATGGAGTTTACTTTTCACGAAAACTCAACGTGAGCACCCATGGAGTTATGGTTTACTCTGGTCTGTGGCCATTGTCAGGTCAGACTATGATCACATTGACTCCTGCCAAGGATTCACCGATGGGAGCAGTAATCAATGCTGGAGAAGTGTTTCAGGTTATTCCTCTCGGTGGAACCACTAATATTAGAGATGGTAATGGAAATATTCCCTTCTGCGTCACGTTTTTCTCTATACTTTGATAAATCAAGCCATTGGAAACAATACATTATTCTGCAGCAACTGCAATGGAAGATTTGTTAGAGAGCATCAAGGAGCCTCCGGTAGATTGGTCCGGCGATCCATGCCTTCCTCTTGCAAACTCGTGGACTGGCGTAACTTGCTCCAAAGAAAAAATCACCAGAGTAATTTCTCTGTAAGCGAAAAAAACTCAAGACTCTAAAGAGAAGCCTAAGTAGCTGTAAATTACTAAGTCTCAATGAAGAAGAACCATAATCTAGGATTTTGGTTCTTATCTTGCTAGAAATCTGACGAATCGTGGATTATCGGGTTCTCTACCACCAAGCATAAGCAAGATGACTGCACTTAAAGATCTGTAAGGACATTTCCATCCTAAAAGTTGTTAATGTCTGAGTTTCTTTGAGTAAACTAAGATTCAGCTGCAACTTTCGGGTCTGCAGATGGTTAGGGAAGAACAAACTCACAGGGACGATCCCAGATTTGAGTCCAATGACGAGATTAGAAACTCTGTATGCCATTCTAGTAACCAAACTTCTATAACTGTTGTGCAAAAGATTTAGATTTTTGAACTTACCATTTTCTTTTGGGGGATGAGGCAGACATTTAGAGGATAATCAGTTCAGCGGAGCGATTCCTGAGTCACTTGCACGGCTCCCTAATCTCCGCACACTGTAAACATATTTCTCTCCTCCTATCTGCTTTTAACAGGCAGCCTACACATATGAATCTGATAAGATGACTAAACAGTGTTCATTTTAGTTATAAGACAAACTAAGGTTTTGACATGTAACAGATTGCATCATCATCAAAACTAGCATCAGGTTATCCTTGTTGATATTAATAGTTAATCTGCAGGTCCCTCAAGAACAACAAGCTTCAAGGTACAATTCCTAGTGCACTCCTCCAGAGAAAGGGCCTAACTATTCAGTAAGAATCAGTGCCAAGTTGATACTTAAAAGGAAACTGCAGCATTTTTCAAATAAATTTTGATGTCAAGTTTTTGTTTCCTTACTTGTTGTAGGGCGTCTCCTGAGAACATGCCAGGCACAAGTAAAACCGGGCCAAATTAGGGCTGCTAACAACTGATCAGATTCAAGTGCTCGTTAATGATAAATCTAGGCATCTGTTAAGTACAGGGTCATTTGTCTTGGCCTCGAAAATTGAAGTACACAGATTTCATGGAAGAAGGGTTCGATCAAGGAAGCATCTGGGCCATGACGGTTCTACTATTGCCAGATTCTTGTAGATAACTGTATTAATTCCTTTTCAATTCATGGAAAACATTTGTGTATCATCTGTTCATGTTACTGAACCACCTTTGGCCTGTAGTGTAACTAGAACTAAGAGATAAACGCACATGAATATAATTGAAATGGTTTGTGTTACCGCTTTATTATATCCGTGTGGAAAAAAAAGGAATTCCTGGAGTTTATGGTTGCTCAAGATCTGATACATATAAAATAGTAATTTCCTATTTGGGGAGTATTGGTATAAGAAGGAGCCATTATCCGAGCAAGAATCAGTAGTTTCTGGTCTATACCTCCAATCAGCTTGTTTGGGCCAAACATCCCAAAGAAGCAGCTATCTCTCTTCTAGTTGTGTTTTTTACATGCAACGAATCAACTTCAACAATGAACTCAGGCGCAGATGCATACACGTTAATAGATGTGCATGGTTGAGCAAATTCAAGGTCAAGATGGTTCATCATCCAAATCTTCCATTACTTCAATGTCCTTTCGAGATGTTATCTTCTGCACATATCCTGCAATCAATTTTAATTTCGGAAGTCAAGATTAATTTGCATAATACCCTAGACACAAAAACCAAAGTGCATAACTCAGAAAGTGGGGCTCAAAGATACTCTTCTAATCTTTGAAACTTTCATTCGATACATTTTAGGAAGGTCACTGGAAGAAAAAAGAAGCATAATAAGAAACTTACCTATCCCTTGGCACGGTATGCATTTGCATATAACCTCTTTACCCCTTTTCTTGTAATAACTGACATTTCCAGATCCTTGGCAACTTCTACACTTTCCAGTCCATTCGTAAACCACTTCCCGGCAATCCTGAGAATTGGTTGAGTATTATTATTATGATCAGAGAAAAACATTCCCAAAGGAACAAAAAGCAGCATCATTCAGGATATATTCTTAAGCATAATGTACAACTGCCTATTTGCACTAAACCGGGTAAAAAGTAGATTTCAAGTCAGAGTTTCCCATTCTTCCCCTAATCTTATCTCATATCAAGAAAAGCTTCCATCTTTACTTTACATAAGTTGACACACATACTTCTTCTATCATACAAATCCAATGAAAACCAAACCCATGTTCAACATTTCAGAAACATCATTCACCTTCAAAAAATCTGAACTTTTCGCCCCATAAGAACGAATAGTCAAACCCCAACCATAAAAATTGCAGGAGCGACTCATAGATGTGCGCATAGAGATAAGTTCCACGAAAAAGGTAATTCATTTCAAAAGCTACTCTGATTAAAACACAAAGTAAGTGTGAGACTTATCCAAACCATCAAAACTCAGTAAATGAAAGAAGGAGCAAGGCCAAAACCTCAACAACAGGATCACATTGCAATCTCCGGTCAATCTCATCCGGCGACACAGGGGATGTATCAGGATAAGTCATAGGCAGAGGAAGCGCGTCGTCGTCGTCCACCAAGTAACTCTGTCCACTTTTCGACCACAGCAACCTCCTCTTCCTCCACTTTCCCGCTTCTCCGTTCCCTCCGGCGGCTGCAGAGACATCTCTGGACCTCGCCGTGTCAGAGGAGGAATCAGGTTCACGTGGTATCCGGATTCCGTCGCCTAAGGGGATATCGGCAGTGGCACGGCAACGGAAGGAGCGAGAAGGAGGAAGGCGGGGAAGGAAAACGAGAGGTCTGAGAGAGGAGGAGGAGGAGGGTAGAGAGCAGTTTGGGTATAGTCGGAACATTGAGACGACAAGCTTTTTGCAGGTGCCACCATCAAATTGGGTCATGTAAATCCCGATTTTTATTTTATTTTATCGTTTAATTTCTTAAAAAATTACAGCGTTCATGAAATTTACCTAATTGACTGTAAGAAAGGTAAATAAAACTGAAACCAAAACCTAGCTTAAAGGATATTTTAGTCAATTTCATTTTTATGGTTTGTTCATTTCAAAATTATTTGCGTTTTTTTTTTTTTTTTGGGTTTCATTTTTTTTGCCGCCAAATAGAATTTTAGGAATCGTCAAAAGCGGAGCTCTGGGCTCGTCGTGTCGGCTACCGTCGTCGAGAATGGAGGAAGAAGATGTAGAACTCATATCGTCTTCCGATTCCGAAGATTCCAGTGATAGTTACAAGGAAGACTCTGAAGCTTCTGAAGGAGAAAACGAAAACTCCGAGGAAAACCCTGACTGCGAAGACCTTGCGACCGTTTCTCCTGAATCCGACGCCGATCGGAAATCTAAGAACGTAAATGATCTTCTGAGGTTCGTAATCGAACTTCCTCGGTTTTCAATTTGAATTTGAACCTGATTTCAAATTTTGAGGTTGAATTTTGGAGTTCTAGAGGAGATTTCGCGTCTCGTGTTCCATTTAATCCGATTAATTTAGGTTTTTATAACATTTGATATAGTTATGAAGCTGATGATTGTGATTGCTGTATCAATTAGATATGCGATAGTTCTTTAGTCATATAAAATATCGTTCGTATTAAATATAGTTCTGCACCGTTCACAGGGGAAATCTGGTGGTGCAACGGCAGCCACTCCTTCCTCGGGTGCTTTCGGTGTCAGAAGGAGCGGCGGTTTGTAGGAAGCCATTCAAGCCTCCGTGTTCTCATGGTTATAACACCACCGATCAACTTTCTCGTCGCCTTTCGGCTCGCAAACGGTTTGTCCCTTGGGGTTCTTCTAGTCCGGTTGTGGTTGTTTTACCTACTAAGCTCAATGCGCCAATTACTATTGAGAGAGATGAAGAAGAGGAGGTTGTTTGTCTTCCACCTGAAATTGAACCTTTGGTATTGTGGCAACTTGATGAATCTGATGATGGAATCAGCAATGCAACCAAAATTTCTGTGCATCCGTTGCTTGTCCGGTTTCTTCGGCCTCATCAAAGGTATTTCCTATTTGTATTTAAGGAGTGATGTCAAGAAGGAACAGTGTAATCTTTAAGGATGTTGAACCTTGCTTACAATATTTGCGGTGACATCAAAACTTTCTTGATGGTGCAGAGAGGGTGTCCAGTTCATGTTCGATTGTGTTTCAGGATTACATGATTCGGCTAATATAAATGGTTGCATTCTGGCTGACGACATGGGGTAAGATATATCTTCTCAGTATTGTAATATTGGGGTCTGGGTACTGTATAGTTTGCTATGTCATGTTCTTATTTCCTGCTAAATGTGATTTGACAGTTTGGGGAAGACACTGCAGTCCATTACTTTACTATACACACTTCTATGTCAAGGATTTGATGGCACGCCTATGGTTAAAAAGGCTATTATTGTTACACCAACGAGTCTTGTCAGTAACTGGGAAGCTGAAATTAAGAAATGGGTTGGAGACAGGATTCAGCTTATAGCCCTTTGTGAAAGCACCAGAGATGATGTTTTGTCTGGAATAGATAGTTTCACTCGACCACGAAGTGCTTTTCAGGTATAGTTGTGCATATTTAATAGCTGACTCCGAAAAATGCACTTATCACTTAATTAATGTTAACAGGTACTTATCATTTCTTACGAGACATTCCGAATGCACTCATCCAAGTTCTGCCAGAGTGAATCCTGTGATCTTCTAATATGCGATGAGGCTCATAGGTTGAAAAATGACCAGACACTCACTAACAAGGTAGCATCCAAATACATACTTATTTCGTTTCCTTCCAGGTTGATACAATGATACTTTTTATCTCGTATCTTTTCTTATTTTGGTTATCATTATATCTGGATACAGGCTTTGGCTTCATTGACATGTAAAAGGCGGGTATTGTTGTCTGGAACTCCCATGCAGGTAATGAAAAAATCCAGTGATTTCTGTATTAAATTTCCCCTAACATTTATCACTAAGCTTTTAACTCCTTTTTTTTGATTCTTCTGCATACGAATGTTCCAGAATGACTTGGAAGAGTTTTTTGCCATGGTCAACTTTACAAATCCAGGAAGTTTAGGCGATGCTGCGCATTTTCGCCATTATTACGAGGTGACATATAATCTTCTGCCTCTCTTTGATGCTATTTTGATCATTCTGTATTCTGTCATCTCTAACTCTGTTAAGATCAGTATTTCTAGGCGATTATTGGCCTAAAAATGTAGGTTTAGCTTAAGTTACCTTGTAGCATATACTTTGTAGCAAATCCTTTGCTGCCACATTTATTCTGCTTCTTTTCAAGTATAGCAGCTTCATGGCCTGTGGATTCCATTGAAAGCTTCTTTTGAAAATGGATTAGGATTAGAGAATTTGTTTACGCTCTTATCTGTGTCACACATCTTCATTTCAACTGACTATAGGTTGTTTATGTTTCATACACTACCTTCTTTTGATGCATCCTTATTTTGATATGTGAAAATAAGGCACCTATTATATGTGGAAGAGAACCTACAGCCACTGAGGAAGAAAAAAACTTAGCTGCTGATCGCTCGGCAGAACTGAGTTCAAAAGTCAATCAGGTAATTCTTCGTAGCATTGTGTATGTAAGTATTTTATTGTCATTGAGATTTCATCATCATCTAGATATATCTCTTCAACCAAATGCACTTTGCTTAGTTGATTTTGGTACTATGGTCAATAGAGCATCACTACTGACCTTTTATAATTGTTGCTTATATTTTACTGCTTTACCTTATGAAGATTTCTTTTTGTTTACAGTTTATTTTGAGGAGAACCAATGCATTGCTCTCAAATCACTTACCACCTAAGGTGCGTTTCTTCTGCATCTGCCACATGTGTCTGAATATAGTTTCTTATGATGCTAAAGTTTATCTGACAATAGAATTGCCTTAATTACTTCTTCATATGCTGAACCGTCAGATGGAGTAATATATGTGGTTCTAGCAGTGAAATAATCATCTGCTAAAATTACGAATAGGATGAACAGCTTTGTGATAGTGCCATCTCTTTTCTTAGCTACTAGTTATTTCTTTTGCCGCGTTCTTTACTTTTAAGCCAGAAATATATAAAAAATCTTGATGCTGGATGTTTCGCAGATAATTGAAGTAGTTTGTTGCAAAATGACTACTCTCCAGTCCACTCTGTACAATCATTTTATAAGCTCAAAAAATGTAAGCATTGATCACAATCATTCTTATTACTCTATGTTTAATATACATGTTGAACTATATACAATGGGTGCCTCTGCATGCAGCTTAAAAGAGCACTTGCTGATAATGCAAAGCAGACAAAAGTTTTGGCTTATATAACAGCTCTCAAGAAGCTCTGCAATCATCCGAAGGTATCCATTTGCAATTATCAAGTGATCCATGACCAATGTGATTGACAAAACCTATTCCATCTTTCACCAATTATGTTTAATGATTAACCTATTTTTTCTATGTAGCTAATTTACGATACAATAAAAAGCAAAAGTCCTGGTACTATTGGGTTTGAGAATTGCTTAGAGTTTTTCCCTGCAGAAATGTTCTCTGGGAGGTAGGCTTCTTTCTCTAGTTTGAGTCATTGCATGTTTGCATGTGTGTGTCACTACTTGAGATCTAAATGGACCCGTCCATTCAGATCTGGAGCATGGACCGGGGGTGATGGTGCCTGGGTCGAGCTCTCTGGGAAAATGCATGTTCTCTCCAGACTTTTGGCCAACCTACGTCGGAAAACTGATGACCGCATAGTCCTTGTATCAAACTATACTCAGGTATGCTACTTTTATTTAATTGAAGGAGACCGTGCATGAAATTGTGGTCATAGAGCATTAAGTGCGGAATGCCTCCACATGGGTTTTGAACAAATTCAGCTGCTGGTCATCACTAGTGGTGTTACTACTGATCTAATTGTCAACTATGGATGTTCCAGTCTCTTTTGAATTAATCTTCCCATAAGCTATGTGGTATGTTATCCGAGGCTTATGAGCCATCATATTCTTGCAACTTTTGCATGTGATATCCGAAAAGGTAAGGAACACACTAGGCTAATCTGTCTGTTTGTATCCAGAAGGCAATTCTTTCTTACAAACATCACAAGAACTGAACTCTCTATGTTGTTTGATTGCATAAAACCATCATCATGGTGTGTTTCATATAGAAAGCAATTTTTAATCCAGTCTACATACAATAATCATTGCGTGCACCTTTTGCACTAGACATTGGATCTTTTCGCCCAACTCTGTCGTGAAAGAAGATATCCTTATCTGAGGCTGGATGGATCAACATCAATCAGCAAGAGGCAGAAGCTTGTTAACCAGTTGAACGACCCAACAAAGGTACTTGACCTTCTTTTTTTTCTCTCCTTTTTTACAAACCTGAGTAATCACTAATAACCTGGTTTGCGTTTTGCTTCTGTAGGATGAATTTGCATTTCTCTTAAGCAGCAAGGCGGGTGGCTGTGGATTAAATTTAATCGGTGCTAATCGACTTGTTTTGTTCGATCCCGATTGGAATCCTGCCAATGATAAACAAGTACTTATTATCTTAATTTCCCTTTAAAACTGTTTCAGAACTATGTTGATAAGAGATGATTGATTGTGCTGTACATGCATTACTTCGCTGTCAAAACAGGCTGCTGCTAGAGTTTGGAGGGATGGGCAAAAGAAAAGAGTATATGTCTACAGGTTTCTTAGTACTGGAACTATTGAAGAAAAAGTACTGCATTACACCCACAGAATGGACCTAAAGTTTTCTTCGGGAGAGTAATTGCTAAACTCAGATTCATAATGGTGTTTCACTTTGTATATTGGTAGGTTTACCAGCGTCAGATGTCAAAGGAAGGGCTTCAAAAAGTTATTCAGCATGAACAGACGGATAACAGCACTAGACAGGTATTTTTCTGGAATGCTATATGCTTCATCAATTGGACATTTTTTCCTAATGAATGAGTATCAACCACAACATCTTTAATTTTCCAGGGGAACTTACTTTCAACAGAGGATTTAAGAGATTTATTTTCCTTCCATGGGGATGTTAGGTATGCGTTTCTTCTGAATAAGATGTTTTTCCCCACCCAGATATGGTTTCCATGTCCACTTTCTTGGAACAGATTTTGCATCTCATATTCATGAACACACATTTTGTACCATAGTCTAATGGTATGCACTCTGCCTTTTTCCTAGGTCTGAAATCCATGAAAAGATGAACTGCACCAGGTGCCAAAATGATGCCTCTGGTACCGAAAACATGGAAGAAGGAAATGAGAACAATGTTGATGACAATGCTTGCCAGACTGACCAAGAAGATATAGGCGGATTTGCAAACGATGCAGGATGCCTTCACAAGCTGAAAATCTCCGAGAGACAGGTCCTTTCATGTGCTTGGTTACTGAGTCATACATTAATCTTAAAGTGTCTAGAGCTTAGATTAAGAAAACTAAGAAACATTACCACCAACAAAATCATATATAAGATAGCAAAGCATGATTCGTATTTCGTCACCGATTCCATTGTCAGCCACAAGCTCTGCTCATGTTTTTTGCCATCTGATTTCACCTAAAAATTTTTTTTTCCATGAATATTCTCAGGTGGGCAGTCCATTGGAGGAAGATCTAGCAAGCTGGGGTCATCATTTTACCTCAAAGTCTGTTCCAGATACTATACTGCAAGCTTCAGCTGGTGACGAGGTGAGCTTTCTCCAAGTTTTTTTTCAGTCTAATCAATTGTAAATTGTGAATCCTCAATCTTAGATTTATTGCCAAGCCAAGCACTACGGTACAAGAATTTTACAGGATTCTGATAACTTTTCACGGTCTATAAACACAATGCAGGTTACGTTTGTATTCACGAACCAGGTAGATGGGAAGCTCATTCCCATCCAATCAAATGTTAGTGCGAGACCGGAAGAAACCGAAACAGACCGCAACCGAAACCAAGCTGGAAGTAATCGTGCCTTCAACAAACCACAACAAAGACCTCGGGAACCGCTGCAACCGTTATCTCTCAACGAGACCAACAAAAGAGTGAAGTTGTCTACTTATAAACGTTTACACTGTACTAGTAACACTGATGGTGCTCAAATTCAAATGTCTTTGCAAAGACCAAATCAAGTTTCTGTAAATCACGATGATGATTTTGTATGAAATTTAAAGCTTTTGGACCTTCAGAGACATTGTTATGCTATTTTGTGTAGACATATTGAGCTTTTGTTTTTCGTTCTTTCTCCTCGTGAGATTCATTAGGCTTCTTATATTACTCGCATGTGTATTGGTTTGGACGAGTTTTGATCTTAGAACTACAAGTCTTCCATTTAGTTATTTATCCATGATCATATGATTGAACCAAACCAAGCCCAAACTTTAAAAAGTCATTACCTACTTTGAATTGGTCCGTGAAAGGCCCCATGTTTGGCAAAGGCTGATCGAACCGGATCGGTTATAAATTCATCAGATACTATCTCTTTTCGAAATACAAGTGGATTATTATTTCTTTGCAATATTGTGCGCAGTTTTAATTCATAATTGTGTGTGGAATCTCCGGATATTTAAACAAAAAGTGAATGCCGAGAAAAAAAACGTAACAATAATTGGACTTGTTTGTTTGTCTTTTTGTTTGTGAAGTACTCAAGTGTTAAGAAATAAAAGTAGTGAGGTAAAAGCTATTTTATTTGTTTTAAGTACATAACAAAAATGCAGCGAGTTAAGTAAGAGGAAGAAGACAGAAGGTGTAGAGAAATTTGGAGACAGGAAGACAGCCAAAATAAACTTTAGATACAGCTTACTTATCCACCACAGAAGTCCTATGATACTATCTAAATGTCTAGATTCCCTTATCATGCTTTACGCCATTTTAAAATCAAAACTCTAGTCTCATCCTCTTGGATTTTTATCAAATTAACCATATATTTAATGAAATTTGGTAAGTTCACACTATTATAATGTATCTAGGTTTGATTATCAATAATCTCTAGCTAGTAGTCAATGAGATGGGAGTTAAACACAATTTCAGAAGCGAAACTCGATCCGAAAAACTTGCTGGATCTATTATAAGAATTAAAATATGAAATTGCACTCAAAGAACATGGTTTTTTTTTTTGCACTCTCTGTAAATGAGTGGTTGTACACAAATATTTACGTAAATCGAACGAACTTGGTTTAACCTAAAGCGCCACGCGTTAAAACCCTAGTTGAAGAAACGTGTTGGAAATTCCATTAGGACTGGAAGTGAAGCACGTGAGGGTCACAACAAGACAAATGTCACCACAGTTTTAGTCAAACCCTAAAGTCTGAATCCAAAAAGATAGATTTTACCCTTTTTAAAAAAGAAATTATTTTCTGTTTTTGGGGCTTTTGATCAGTCGAACATTTACAGCTCAGCCTCACATGGCTCTTTTGGTGTTACAGTATTTTGTCTGCTTGATTGATTCATATGTTTGTCTGTAACTAAGAATAATTGAGTAATTACTAATTAACCTGTAATTAATCTAATCATTTATTTGAGAGAAATATAATCAATTTTTTTTGTTTTGTGTGGACTTTGGAGTGTTTGTTAATGGGTATCGATATATCATACCTTTAGAAAATTTTCGTTATTGCTCTTGATCTTGATGCGCAGCTCATCTTTTTTAACCTATTTGCAAGTGTTTTATATATGTACATGATTAATGAATTGAATATATATATATAGATGGTATATGAATATGAGGCCGAGAGATAGATTATAGAAATATTTTCACACTCGACTTGCGAGTCTGGGGAGCTGCAGATACTTAAAAGCGAAATTCCATCTTATATAAGCAAATGCAAACATTTATTTGTTGCATAAAAAATATTTAAATAAAATAAGCAAGTGGCTTAATAAATACCCTGCGAATTAGCGATCTATAAATATTAATACTATTTATAAGATGGTAATAATTATGAGGAACCGATGCGGACAAGATGGACTTTTGTCGGTTAATAAGTGCCACATTGAGATCGAACGAAGCGTAAGAGACAACAGATATTCATGCAAATTGAATAACTGAACTGATAAATGCAATGCATCTATAGATCTAATAAAATTGAAGGAAGCATTCTAAATAGGCAAAATAACTGTACAATTTTGTTCTTTCTTTTACCACCTTCAATGTTACGCTTTAATCTACATTGAATCCGAATCTCTTTTAGAGTAAAATAGATATGACTCGCTAAAGAACAACTACCATTATATGTGTATCTATACCATAGTTAGATTAAATAAAATGTAGATACTGGATTCAAGTTATCATGAGTCTTAGTGTGTTGAAGTCTGCATCGTCCATTATTGATGGTTATGTAGACGACAGTATTTCAAAATTTCAAATAAATGTAAGTTCAGGTAGTCGATGAAAAATATTATTTCTGTTTTTTTTTGTTATTCTATGTGTGTATCCAACAATTTAAACATTCAACTTTTTTCTAAAAAGTATCAATTTAAATATTAATTAAAAAATAATTCAATCAATTATAAAAAAGAAGTATAAAATATAATTGGTCATATATATTTAAATAAAATTAAAGTTAATTAAAACATTAAATATGTTGAAATAAAAGACAATTTCCAAAACAACAAATAAAAAGAAACGGAGAGAATATATGATTTGAGTTGGTAGGTCATTTTTGTATTGGCAAGAAAATGTTTCTGAAGAAGCAAATTGGTGAAGTGTTATTTTCGTTCTCTTTATTTACCGCAGAAATTTATACCATAGTTACGGCGCATTAATGCTTCAATCAATATCCATGTCCATAAAGTAGGTGTGTTGATTGTCGTAGCTCATTGACTATTTGTTATCCACAATGAGGAGTCAAAATTATAAAATTAAATATCCTTAGTTCATTGAATCCGTATAACCCAGTACTGGTATATAATAATATATAGTATAACTTCTATAAATTAATACTCGATAAATTAATAATCTTTATAAATTAATAAATATTTTCGATTCTAAGTTGGGATAATATAAAAATTAACAAAATTCGATAAAATAATAAGATAATAACTTTTTTCAAACTCCTATGTAAATATATAGTCCCAACAATACTATAAATTAATAATTAAATATATTTATGCATATATATGTAAACTAATATATTAATATTATATTTTTTTTTAAGATTTCATTAATATCTTAATTCTTATTTTACTTATTGTATTAAAAACTCTTAGTGATACTTATCTTTTAGATTTAAGTCGAAAATTTATAAAGAATTGTAAATACGATGATTACTTTTATACTTCTAAATATTTTCCAATACATTGTAATATTATCTTACATTTTCATTATTGCATATTGTTACATTTTAAACTTATGAATTTACTTTTTTTACATGAATACTCAAGATATATTATTAAAATCTATTTTAGTATGATAAATCATATTTTATTTATAACTTTAAGTTTGTATATATAATTTTTATTAGTAATTTCATTTAAATTTCTTAGAATAACATTGTTTTTAAAGAAAACTCTAAAAAAATTATAGATTAAAAATATATTTTTTATAAATTAAAAATTATTAATTTATCGATTAATTAATAACTCTATAAATTAATAAATTTTTAAAGTTCCAACATTATTAATTTATAGAGGTTTTACTGTATAAAAGTCACATTATGGATCTGCATTAAAAAAAAAAAAAAAAGAAACTAGGTTAAAAAAAATAAAGGAGAAATCCACATGGATGCCCACCACATCTCACATCTATAAAATGCAAAACATGTGGATGCATGAAAGTCCCAAAGAGTAGCACATTAAAAGAAACACATACTTAGAAAGATAGAGAGAAAGAGAGAAAGAGAGAGAGATATGGCTAATACTGTAGAACAAGACTCATTGTATTCATCCTTTGTAGACGCGAGAATCTCATTTTCCAATGATTTTGCAGACACTGATCGTAGTTGTAGCCAGCTTCATCAGACAGTTTCATCAAGACAGGATCAGATGAAGTACAAGGAAGCTCCTGTTTCGTCTGATTTCAAATTTAATGTCGAAAACTACGGTTTCATTTCTGCGGCTGATGAGATCTTCTTTGGTGGAGTTTTGTTGCCATTGGAGAAGACTCAGCGGAAAATGACGACACTTAGAGAAGAGCTAAGTGTTCAAGATTCTGACCGTACGGTCTCAAAGGGGTCTCGTAATTGGTGGAAATTGGGTCTCAATAAGTCCAAGAAAATTCATTCCAAGAACAACAACAACAACAACTTCCACCTTCCCCACAAATCTCAGGTAACTTGATTAGTTCAATTCCGTGTTGTTTCGTAAGCTCTAAATACTTTACAAGAAAAAAAATGTTCTATACCATAATTGTATGTATAATTATCTATATCTATGTTGTTTTTGCAGAATTGTCTAGCAAGTATATTGGAATCTGAAGACTGAAAGACGCACTCGATAAGAAAATCAGCTAATTACGGCGAACTAGACATCTAATGCTAATAACAAAATAAATTATTTCCGATTTTTTATTGTTCTTGTTTTCCCTGTATTTCTCTGAGTTCTCGACTTATCTCTTATTATAATGTAGTTTTTCCTTTATTATGACCTGTGATCGTATTTTCATTGTAAATAAACAATCAGTATGCAATTGGTTCAGCATTTTCTACTCTCTGGTTAACGTTCACCGTTTAACCAGATTACCAATGATCCTGTTCTGTTTTGTCACAATTAACATAGCTAATGTATTGATCAGTTAGTCCCTAGAAAGAGACAATTATATGGAACTGTATTTATTTTATTATCTGGAAAGAGTCTACTACATAGTAAAATAGTAATTACAAGAGAGAAAATTATAGTAACTCCGACAAATAGATGGTACTACAAAATAAATCTAACAAGATCCTTTCATGTGAGTCAAAATCTTAAACACCAGTAATTCACAAACATAATGTTTTGGGAACCATGTTTGACCACGTTTCCAAATGCCAACACAATCATCCAGACGTCTGATTCAGTCAAGTCACAGTCGATTGTCTATTATTTAATTAATAAATTAAATGATTTTAAATTTTGAAAATAGAAAAATACGGAAAAGACAATAGAAGCATTAAATTTATTTTGTATATAAACAGAGAAAACTGTACACTTTCACTCATTTGGCAAACTTTGTGGGGTATAATTTACAATGGTGCAAGATCGAAATTGTTTATGTAGAGAGACAAACTGAATGATTCTATAATTTTTTTTCGAAGGCTTTTTATTCTATACCAAAATTATCCATCTCTATGACTTTTCGAGGGACAAAAGAATGGTTCTGCACTTTACTCTATTCAAAACCTATACACCTGCAAGAAAATGAAACAGGTGGAAATTATAGGCGCCAAATAACAAAGATTTGGAACCAAAAAAATCGATATAAGAAGCAACCTGTTTATTTACGAGGTCTAATAAGAATTGAGAAACCAACTAATCGGTTTAGTAGACTTACATGCTAAATGTAAAAGGGACCTGACCCCAACATGGATAATCTGTACCAAACAGATTAGAAACACGAGAGGTTAATGGTTGAAACCAGGTTTGGTTTCTCAAACTGCTAGATGAATTATCGCAACTGCAGTGACCCATCTGCGAAAATGGATGAGTATTATACTGACAGAAAATTTACCTAGCTTCATCGGTGTTTGTCTTTATTCCTTTGTTTATCGGGGCCTAAGTACTTTTCCATGGATTCTTTTTTATGTTCAGGATCAAGACTGAAAGGCAAAGAAAATCCTCATGAGTATTTTAATACTTTGCAAATAACAGATTTTTCAAGCTTTATTTCCAAAGCTTCGAATATGAACTGACCTATTTCTGATGCCAACAAGAGCACTATGTACAGCCCTAGCACAAGCTGAAGCAGGTGCTATAGCAGCTGTTGGAACTCCCTGGACAACTGTTGCGAATGCTGATCCAGCTCCGTCTCCACGTTGATACTTCTTCAAAGGCGTGCGGACTAATGCAGAAGCTGTCTTTCCTATTCCATCACCGATGTTTTCGCATGCCTATGAAATCACGGAAATATAAATATGATCCAGGAGCGGCCAAGGGATCATTTGAGTAGAAATTCAGGACATGTATGTGCCCTTTACACTCACCTGACGCATGCCTTGCTTAGCGTTTCTAGGCTGATTGTGTCTAACATTCGTCTTCGTTTTGCCTTGGGGCTGTGGCAATGATGGTGCACTTGCAAATATATATTCTGCCCTCAACAAAATGTCGTGAGCCCCGGCTGCCAAGTGAACACCAAGTCCAACGGCTTCCAGTGAGATGCTTCTGAGAAACGCGATAGTACCTGGAAACCGATACTTTCAGCTCAGTCATGCGTACTATAGTAAAACACAAACTATAAATTCCAGGATGAACCTAACACATACGCCTGAACATATCTATTTAAGAATGGATACTACCAGAAACTAAAAATGTATACTACCAGAAACTAAAAATGTATACTACCAGAAACATAGTCATGACCTGACACTGTTGATATGGAATAATTTGGCCACAGTCGCGGATGCTAAGCATCTTGCTTAAAAGAGGCAATTCCGATATCAGCTATGTTAGAAGTCGTACTTATAAGGGTTTCCTAGTCATTGTTAGAGGGCTATCAGCAACTATTATTAACCCTTGTTCTAGAGGAAATAAGGTTCTAGGAAAAATATTAACACCATAAACCTTTCATGAACAGCTCCACTTTTGCAAGTGGCCTCTAACAGTCATAACATCATGTATGATAACATAAAGAGCACCATAGGTAGCTAACTTTCAGGTAAGAGAAAAGAATTAGAGGAAAACAAGGAAAAATAATAGTGAAAATTTAGCATTGAGCACTTTGGGTTCACGCCTTACCTCTTTGGACTCCCGTTACTAGCCTTCGATCTTTTCTGTAACTTTGAACAGGTGAAGAGACCAGCTTCGCAGCCGCAGCATAAAGAGCAGAAAGTGATCTTACTGTTGGGATACCCTTCAACAGTTTATGAATCTAAAAATACAATTACAGAACATAATAAGCTTGTCAGCCTTTCGTCTTCTTTTTTTTGGCACGTAAAGCTTGTCAGTCTAAACCCATAAAATGGATGATTCTTAATGCTATGAGAAACGAACCTGATTCTGAGATATATCTTCCAACCACTCTCCCAGTATAGTCTCGCATACATTTCCCCAACCGTAGATTCCAGCAGCATGCACATGTTTGAGCTGTAGTTCAATACCCTGCGTATGTTCCTCTGCGATGAGTAATTGACGCGGAAAAAAAACCTTGAAGACATAAGCTAGAAAATTTTGTTCCTTACCTTCCAGGGAACAAGGTTCACTAGCTCTGCATATTTCCCTCCACTTAGTGCTGCTAGATCAACATGATGGGGACTGTAATCAACTCGAACACTAACAGGCCATATATCGAATTTCTGCAAATGAATTTCATTAGTCAGATATTTTTTACTAAAATCAACTGAGATTTATAACTTCAGCTGGGCGACATCATAGATTTGCTTTGGAGACATTAACATGATTAGTATTATACTCATTTGAGCATGAAAACACACCCTATCATTATGTATAATGATAAATGATGATAAATGTCCTAGGAAGGCAACACGTGAATACTTCTCCTCCAGCATCATACTAGCGTTCCGGTACAACGAGAGTTCACTAACCTGAAAATATGGAAGAAGCGCTTCTTCTATGATATTATGTCCCTTAACAGAAACAGACAACGTTGGACCACCTGCGTCTCCAACGGAAACTACTGGCTTTTCTAGGTTGTTAGCTCCGAAGAAGCTGATGAGAAAATCCAGTTGACTTTGATGAAGATGCAACAGTATAGGGAGTAAAGCAACACGTAACCTGGGAGGAAGCAATATATGAGTAAAAGGAAATAAAGGGTTCACATAGGCGGTAACTATTATTTAAGCCATAAATAGACGGTCCACTTAAGTTATAATGTAACACCAAAATCTATCAAAGGGACAAAAAATATATAAGTAGCGGAAAAAACGTAATTCAAGTTCACTAAGAAACATCTGTAATGTAAATTATGCAACTGTCTTTCCTTTGATAAGCATTGCATTTGATAGATAATGAACACAGCTCGGAAAATGTTTGACCTAACTTTTTTATTAAGCAAGCACATTTGCTAAAAATCCAATTGTGCATAAAACAAGGCCAATGTTAAAACGTGGTCCTCATTCTTAGACATAAAAAAGTAAGTATAACACTGTAGAATAATAGAGATAGCATACCGGTTTTCCTCAAGTGGCGTATCAGGGTCAGGTCTGACAGCTTTTAATTCCAACTTGAATGCATTTGAAGACGAATCTCTTGGGTGATCTTTTGAGTTGTAATATCCAAGCACCTAGGATTCATGAGAACAAGTTCAATTATCTACTCAGGTTACTTTTAGTATAATCAATCTTATGACATTTAAAAGTGAAAAATATCAATTACCAATGTCCAAGGTGCAGCTTTGCTTCTATCATAAAGATAAAAATCTTGGACCGTGAGAGACAGTTTAGATGTACATATTCCGCCAATTGGGAAAATCTCATATAGGAATTGCACCCCAGATAATTCCAGCTCAAGGCAAGAAGTTGTATCCCGGCCCGTCATATTTTTATAAATTTCACTTTTCTTTCCAGAATCATGCCAATCAGAGCCAGAGTAAATCCTCCATTTGATGTCGATGTTTTTCAGAACTACACGTCCATTAGCTGTTACAGCAGAATAAGACGTCAGGCCAAAAGATGAAAGTTCTCCATCCAGCATATGTTCCTCATGATCTTCCTCAGTTGCTTCTGACACATGGTCTTCCAAAATTCTTAAGGAGGCGTCATCATACCACCCAGAATTTCCTCTCCTCAAATCAGTCTCAAGAAACAACTGTCTCCCAGATGAATCCCTTTCTTGAGGCACCTCTGACAACGGATGGAACTCAGACAAACAATAGTCTTCAATTATTTCAGGCAGGCCATCTCTTTCTAGGAATATTTGACTGCTTTCTGGTATTAATCTAGACGATGACTCACACATGAACTGATTAGAAGGTAGTTTCTCAGGAGTAGCAGGTACCCAATTACGTGCCTGCTCATGAGGTGACATATAGTTATTCTGAGACTCGAAAGAGTCAGACTGACTACTAGGATTGACATCAAATAGGAAAGCATCTTCATTTATTTCGTCCATCAAACCAATGACGCCAGGCCCAGCTTCTGAATCTAATCTTAGATTTCTCATCTCCCCACTTGAATCGGAGCTACTGAGTCTATCGCTGACGTCAAAATCATTCCTAGCATTTGCCTGCTGAATGTTGTCCCATCGAGTCTGCAAGTGCACAGCTGATTCCTCCAACTCAGGAGCAAGTAACTGTTGAAGCTGCGTGGCCAAGCGAATCAAACCAGAGGTCGTGTCGCTGCAAGTTTCAATTAATAAGTGAGACTTTGAACACTCTAACTCCCACAGAAGGCCAGTTTCAGAGTTAGTCCTTAGAGTTGCTTCAATTAGCGCTTCAGTAGCAACTTTAACATAGCCAGTCTCATGAAGATTCTCTGAACTGTACGTTCCATCAAGTCTGCTAAGGTCCAAATCCACAGACAGAAGAAGCCCAAGATCTTGAATCCTGATTCTGTAATCATTTCTTGTGGAATCAACCAAACTTTTCTTTGAAAGGCTAAAAGAAGATGCCGCTAACAGACAGGCCACCCACGAATCACTTGATTGATGTAAATGATCTGTATTCTCGTGGTGGGGCTCATAGCTTAGACCAACATCTACCAAATTAAGAGTAAACGAGGAGCCACTAGATGAGCTGGAGTTTGTCTCTTCAGAATTTGTTTCAACTTGAGAAGTGAAAAAAGAAGAAGCCACATCTATCCAATCCAGGCGTCCTCCTACGGCAGAAATCGTACATCCCCTAACAGATACTGCTAAATAATCGTAACAAATACCAGGTTCATGTAAGTGCAGAATATCTAAGCCAGCCAACCTTGACGATAAGGCATTTGAACCTCCTCCATTACCGCGCTTGATCGCAGAGTTGCTGCATGAGATCAACTGCAAGTCCTGGTCATGTAGACCTGTGACAGAACCCCATAATGTGCCTTCCCCATGGGCTAACCAAAAGAAATCAGCACCAGAGATACTGCCAAGATTTGAGACAGACATAAGATTCAATTTCTGAACCCTCAGATTTAACTGAATCCATGATCCTGGAAGCTCAATCTGAAGTTGATTTTTAATGTCCATTCGAGGTTCTGGCCTAACCAAAATGTCAATAGAATCACATTCCACAACCAGAGAAGCTTGACATGCAACAAATTCCTCTGTTTTCTTAGCTGCATATTCCTCTTGTTTCTCAGTTGTATTGGCTGCCATACGTGATAGCCAATTTTTTGCCTGTTCTATGAGATTGCATAACTTGCTGTATTGCCAACTATCTAACCGGATGGCAAGTGGAAGCAAATGAACGTAAAGGCAGAATGAAGAAGTCAAAATTATCTCCTTCCTGGTTTGAGAGTAGATGTCTTCTTGATCTTTGGCAGTAGCAACAGCAGCAAACTCAAGGCCGTTCCTCCCAGATTTATCTGTCTGAATAGATTCTTCCTGCGTAGCCAACGTCTTAGCTCTCTCCACTAACCAAGGGCTAACGATTGGTTCATCTTGCCAAAACATACCAATGGTTGAAAGTTGATGACTAGTTCTACTATTGGTAAGTAATATATTAGATGCAGAGAATTCACCCCCTGTTTCAGAACCTTTATGGTCACAAGTGACCAGATAGATGCTAGGATCTCCAACACTGAAACACATGGAGCGAGAAGCCGATGTTAAATATTTTTCTCCTGGACTTCCTTCCATACGCCTTTCTTTGTCAGAAGACAAGTCGACTACAATAAAATGTTCGCCAATGCTCTCGAAAGGGAAGCACAGAATCGCTCGAGCATTTCCGATTGACACACTACCTCGGAATCTTTCTGATTTAGAAGAGGATGCAACCTGATTCCTTTCATGACTGGACATGGGGATAGATTCTGACACATCGTTGAAAAGATTTACCAACATTTCTACTGAATGAAGGTTTAACCAGAGTGTGGTAGGTGGTAAACTCAACGAGAATGAGTTTGATCCGCTAAGGCTGGCTTTGGATGATTGGAAATTGACAATAAACTGAAATCCACTGCCCCCTGCAGCTATAACCAACAATGTCTTGACTGCAAAACCCTTGTTACGAAAGAGGAAGCCATCAGAAACTATCTCGCTTAATCTTTCGGAGTCAGCATTCATATCAGACGAGGCAAAGGGAGGAAGGGTAGTCTGAAATTTGGCTTGTAGATCTTTAATCAAACGACTCTGACATTCGGCATTAGCGGTGTCAACAACATTTCCAGCTTGAAAGTAATCAGCTATCTCCACGCTGTTCACTTCTCCTTTTAACCTCATATTCTGAGGGCATACCTGTTGACCTTATCGAATGTTTAAGTAACTCGGGCACAGATACTAGTTAAGGGCAGGAAACGCAATTCATCAAAGTAATTACCTGAAAAGAGACAGAAATATCTCTGAGTTCTACACCCCAGTAGTGAACCCCTGTGGAAACATCCTTCCAATTGTCTTCGTCTTGGAAAAATAGTAACGCCGAAACTCCAGCAAAGGATACTTTACAACTTGTTTCAACATGTTGCTGTTCTGCATATTGATGAGAATCGTTGCACATGAAGACGAAATGGTTAATTGAGGACAGATCATATGAACAGGAAAAGATACAGGCCTACGTAAGTAAAAGCGACAGATAGTGCAGACAATTTGTTACTATAACGACTTACACTGTTTGGCATTATTAGCTAATGGATTGATTTAAACAGAAAGCTTGATGGTGTATAGGGTTAAGAATTGAATAAACAGAAAAAGAAAAACATAACAGGATAACCAAAAAAACCGGATAAGAAGGCTAAAATATTTTTGGTGATAACACAGACCAATATGCTTAATGCACATTTAAACATATTCAAGAAAACATAATTACCAGACGGAAGAAGCAAAGACCCAGAAGCAAGGCTAGATGCAGCATTGATTGCTGTGAAGACAGAGGATGTCCAATTCCACATTCCTTGGCTTCCAAAAGCTGATTGGTAACTCCTCATTGCATCAAAACATTCAAAAAACTGGTCCACACTGTACGACACAAGAAGAGAGAACACGGATAAGAGAATTCAGTAAAAAAAAGTAAAGGTATAGTCGTGTCCGGAAGCAAAAGATACAATATTTTTGGAAGACTTGTGACAACGAAATGCTAGAGATATCGTTTATACCTTGCACCAATATCTACTTCTCCATCCTCTTCTTTCTGACTGAAGGAAGACGGAAACCAATCTGATATAAACTGTAGCCCAGGTGTTATATCCGGCTCCACTTCTTGGCCACCTGACAAGGATGATGTAGCTGGAGGCGCTACCATTACATTAGTAGGAATAGCAGGTGAATCCGTCGATGAATCACAATGAGAAACTGAGGGACAACAGTCTGATCCGAAAGTAATGAAAATCTTCCACAATCGTAAGAACCATCTAATTGTACAAGGTTGAAATCGTACTTCAATAGGATCAAAGCAAACATCAGCATCCACTTTGCGAATGTCTAAGGAACCATTCTTCCAGGGTATACTCAAATTCAAACTCCCTGAAAAGCCACCTCCTTCGCCTGTCATGATCAAAGTCACATCATTTGATATTTTTTTACCACGAGTTATGTCGCCATCACCATTGTTATCATCATTATCATCCATATTTAAAAGCTCTACAACTGCTCCTTGAAACTTCACACAGTTCGCCAGTCGATTAATACCGAGGAAACTATCAGGGGAAACTTTATCAGTGGAAACTCGGTCTTCTGAAATTCCACACTCTATCTCTGTCATTCTAAGTACCAATGTTGGTCGTGGACCAGCTTCATTCTGTTCTTTGCCAAAATCAGGATCAAATGCTATTATCAAATTCTTAATTTTGACATGAAAGCTTGTAAGAAACCATTTGACTATCTTCGCAACCGTCTTAACGCCTTCATGGACATCGATAGACGCAGATTTAGCAGCGTTCGCTAACACCTCATTCTCATGCTTTCCTAGTCCAAGACGAATATTATGCGAATCATCTCTGGAAGAGGCGGAGGTGCTGGGTTCATTAGAAGAAGATGCACTACTCTGCAAACGTGGTGCAAGAACAAGCTCAAGCTCATCCAGCTCAACTTGACAACCATTGGTCTTCCAAGGCATTTTAACTAACAAAGAGCCAATTGAACCTTCCTTTATGATCAGCGGAGCATCAAACTGGTTCCAAAGCCGAAAAATAATATATAAAATGAGATTCTCAGAATTGGTAGACCATAAAAGTATTGAGAACCAAAACATTTAGTATGAAACACTGGCGTTTAAAACAAAAGTTTAAAACTTTGACGTCATAGATGAATCTATAGAACTCAACAAACTTCCTGAAACTCCAAAACTATATCTACTACCCTCCCGTATAAACATTTCCGCAGCTAAAATAAGAAAGCTTCCACTATATTACGTTCGTTCCAACGTACTCAAAACAGTAGACTTGCAGATAAAGAACAGTCATTACCAATGAACTATAAATCTCTCAGAATCGAACTAATATCTCAAAACTTCCATATTATTAGCTTCGTCTAGTCCCAAGCCAAACACTATTTTACTTGTACTAAATTCCATAATTTGAAGCATCATTTGAGAAGGAAAAAAAAGGAAGAAGAAGGGGAAAGAGAGACCTTGTCATTCAAATAGTCAACGTTGATAGCAAGATCAGAGAGTTGAATTGTGCCATCCCTAAGCTGAATATCGAGCTGATCAAGGTCGATATCACCGAGTATGAGTTTACCCAATTTCTTCTTCAAAAGGAATTTGACAACCCTCTTAACAGCCCACCTTGAGAAAGCAGCCTCCGCTGATTTAGCAAAGTTCCAAGGAAACATGGTGTGTCTGTGTGTTCCCTGCCGCCGATCAGAACCTAATTTTGGAGGGGTGAGAGGAAATTTAGGGTTTTTCGAGTTCGCGGAGAATTGGGGGGAATGATGGTGACGGAAAAGTTGGTGATTGCGGAGAGAGAGAGAGAATCGGAAGCAAAAGGTGAGTCCACGGTTTTGGCTTTGGCTTTGGCTTTGCCGTGTGGGGGATCACTTTCCCTCTCTATCTCTATCTCTTTTCCTTTTTTTATTTCCTTTTTAATCAACCGGAACCGTTACCCGATCTTTTCTGTACCAATTTTGGCGGTGGTTCATCATCGGTTATAGGTAAACCGGTTTCTCAATTCCTAATTGGCGCTTAGTTGATGATAAGTTGATAAACATACGAGAAAATCTTACGTATATGTTGGTTTATTGTAGACTGTATAATAATATTCCCATCATCATCACTTAAAGTACTTCTCGTTAGAGTTATGTAGAATGGAAAATCTTCATTACAAAGTATTTTAGATGAAGAGCATATGGATCTTGACAAAGCTATTTGAACAGATATGGCTGACCAAAAGACCGAGGTAACAATATATGCTATTTGAACAGCGATTGATTCTTAAGTCAGTCTCAAAACAATTTTTACTCTGCAACTCAATGAATATATAGTGAGTATAGATAAGGGATTGAAAAAGGAAAAAAAATAGAATATCGGAACCAATTAGTATAAGGAAAGAGTTTTTTATTTTATTATCTAGAGAAAATTTTGGGAAAAAAAAAGGAAAGAGTTTTCTTGCTTATTCCATATATAAAAGAAAAAAAGAGAACTTGTACATAAAAGCGAATACGAAAACCCTAAATAACAACAATCAAAGCCACCTGCACTGCACTTATCCGTGAGAGATCATAATGACGATATCGGACCTTCCATGGGATTTGGTAGAGGACATACTTTATCGCGTTCCAGCCGCATCTCTAAAACAGTTAGGATATACTTGCAAGCGATGGAACCGTTTATTGAAGGGTAGCAGATTCACAAGAAAGCACTTGGAGAAAGCCGCAAAGCAGTCTGTACTTCTCATGTTGAAGAATGATAGAGTTTGTTCCATGAGCGTCAATCCCCTATCGAACGAACCCTGGGATAGTCTTGAGAAACGTTTCTCTCTTACAAACGGGGTTCATGTTGATCAACTCGAGATTTGTCAAGGTTTTCACTGTGATGGCTTATTGTTATGTACCAATAAACATGAAAATAAAATCGTGGTTTGGAACCCGTGTACTGGTCAAACCAGGTGGATCCAACCAAGTAACGGTTACAAGACAAGCGAATACTACGCTCTCGGATCTTACCAAGACAAGAAATCTGGCCATAATAGCTACAAAGTATTGAGCTATGACGACGACCAAATATCCCACGACCAAATATTCCACATCTATGATATTAACTCTGATTCATGGAGGACTCTTGATGTCACTCCTGACTGCGAGTTACTAGATTTTGACTGCACTGCGTCTTTGAAGGGAAACACGTACTGGGTTGGTTATGGCGAAAAGGAGAAACAGCTCGGCATGCCCTTAGTCTGCTTTGATTATACAACAGAAAATTTTGAACTGTGTCAGTGTCCTATAGGTAATTATCGAAGTGATGTGGCTCTATCGGTTGTTAGAGAAGAGAAACTTTCACTCTTATTACACAACGAAGATACATGGAGGACAGAGATATGGGTGACAAATAAGATCGGTGAGAGCAAAGCCAAAGTGGTGCGGTGGAACCATGTTTTCACAGTGGAATTGAAACATATAATTTATGGTTTGGGTTTTGTAAGTTACTTGGTCGATGAGGAGAAGAAAATCCTTGTGTGTTGTTGTAAATTATTCGGAGGCAAAAGCATAGTATACACTGTTGGAGAGGACAATAGAGTCAAGGAAATTGATTTTGGACTCGGATCAGGTTCTTTCTTTTTATTTAATTATGTTCCAAGCTTGACTCAAATCAAGCAAGGTCTCGGAGGAAAAAGGAAGAGAGAAGAATAATAAAGCTACATGCCAACCTTTTTATATTTGTATAAGAATTTACGTAAGTTGAAATTAATCAAAAGAAACAATTGGTACAACTATCTTGTTTTCTTTCTTATTGTGACTACAAATTCGTGCTTTCATTAAAATATCGCAACACTCCACTAAATATTATCAAATTTGTTGTTTCCAACATAAAACTCAGTCCCCACACACATTATTATTACATAAAATATCAAGCTTCAAAAAAAGTACAAAAAAATTTGAACGTTTTAGATCTCGAATTTTCAAAAAAGCCCCTACTCTGTTTCCACTCACTTCCCTGAACTTACTGCCTTGGTCTCAAGCAAACTCTGAGGTCGCAGGTACCCTTAATGTTGGAAATTCCCACATCACCGCACACATTGACACAGAAAGCCGCAAACTCACCATGCTTTACAAGGTTGGTTTTAACTAAACCGCACCTGCCCTTCCCAAAAAATAAAGATATATATGTGCTGAATCTTGAATGTTTCTCTCGCACCCTCTTTAGTAAAATTAAATGTTTGATTTTCTTACAAATTAGATTGTTTTGATGTCTCTTTTTGTCTGGTTAGGTTGAACCAGGGGCACGTGACCAAAGCTTTAGGATTCATGTGGCTGAGTTTGCCAACTTCCCTGAAAGCGTAGTGGCCCTCACAAGAGAGAAAGCTGCAGAACTTGAAGACTTCTCTCCATCTTCCATGATTATCAACAATGAGGTCCGAATTCGTCAGTCCCATTTGTTTCTGGTTGGAGATGGAAATCTTTCACCCTTTCTTCGGTTTAACAACTGAGAATTGCGACAAAGATGAAACTGTTATCTTGTTGTGCTGCAGGAGAGTGAGAAGAGAAAGAGCAGAGGAGATGGTCCAGAGGAAGTATGGAGAAGTGCAGGACGACTGCAAGAAGAGGAAGAGATGTTTTGGGCTTTTATGAGATGAACAGAAGAAAAATGAAGGCTAAACCTAAAAACCAAACCACGTAAGCAGAAGAAAAATCTTCTCGCTGACCCATCAAATTGGGAACTCTCCATTAGCATTTGAAGTTGCAAGAAATTTGATAACCAAAAGCTTCTTTTTCGGACTGTACATGTCTAATCAAACAAATTAAAATTTAAAGTGCACAACAGACAACAGTGCATGTTTAAGCACTAAGCACTACATCGTGATGAAATAGTTTTGAGCGGTTAATTTACAATTAGTTTGCGGCGAATAGTGTTTTAGCTTTTTGAAGGAAATTGTTTTGAGCGGTAACGCTTTACATTAGAAAACTCGAAGGGTGTGTATCCACAAACACATCATCAAATCAAAAGTATCTACAGGGACAAGTCCTTGGGATTACTAAGGAATAACAAACAAACCTTAAGATCTTCCTACACCGTTAGCTCAGAACAAAGGCTAAATGATCCGATGTTCTATAGTTTGATGCTGCAACTTAAGTTAGATAAAATATCTAATTTTAGGGTGATCGTCATTTCTGTATTTGAATATCGCTTTGGCAGAATTTCCATGATCCATCTTCTTGCTTCCTCAGAGTATAGCGGATTGTGTAAGTGCTACAGAAAGTATTACTGCATCAGAAAAAATACGCACACGCACTCACTCATTCCAAAAGTAATGCGAAAGCAATTGTTTTACCTGTAATATTTTGCGTTTTTGGGCTGAGATTCGTCTACTAATTCTGCTGCTTCCTCTAGAAGGGCCTCGATTTCGGCAACCTCACCAGCAATACTACTACCATTTGTGAATATGTGTGCTTGCAAAATCTCAAGATGTAGCAAAACGAATTTCCAATAACAAGATTTAGCTTTTGCTGTTTGTGCCAACGTTTGCCACTGCAAAGTCCACATTACCCGAAATAAGAACAAATGACCAAACCCTAATAAATAGAGTTTTGCAACGTATACAACAATGTAGCATCTGATGATCTTATGTTAGAAAAGGTTTTTATAAATGATCCAAACTTGACCTAGTGGGGCCAAGCGAGCGCTTTATCGCCTAGAGGTCAAGGTTCAATCTTCGGTCTATCGACCACTGCTTATGCTTCATCCCAATCTTAATACGGGTTCCAAATGTAACCTAATGTTTCTGAACTGGTCTACCCTTCCCCTCTCCATCTTGGAGGAAAAAAAAAATCAATTTCAGGATCTTAATCTAGACCTAGTCGAACTATTGATTGATTTCTACTCAAAGATTGACGTTTAACTACTGTAAACTAACTCAATTAAACACAGAAATAGAGGAAATGTGGAGAAACAGTAACCTGGACAAGCATGGCTTCATCAAGGACTTCAGGAAGGCTATAAACTTGATGTTTAGGTCCAAGAGCTTCAGCTTTAATATTTTCCCACTGTCTCACAAGCTCTTCGGCTTCTTCTGTAAGCATTGGTCTTTTGTGCACTTCTGAAGTGGGATGAAACAATGTGGCTGATAGACCAGAACTTTTTGGATACAAGGCATCCGGATGTTCCCCATGATGCATCTTAAACATGTCCAAGAGTGTTTTGATGTTGCCCACGAAACCATTTCTGTTCACAGAAGCAAGGTTTCCTCTGAAATTCCCAGAATCTGATTCCAAGTGCGGTTTTGCAGAAACCCATATAGGCAGGCTCTGTAATCTACCAGACCTAATGCCTGTTAGCTTAAGAGAGAAGAACACGGTGCAACCCAATAAAGCGACAACAGATACCCTTTTGATTAAACTGCTTTGAGAGAGCCAACCACTCCATATTTTGTTTTGCTGTAAACCAAGGTTCCTTTTCAGTTGAACCGATGGCCTACTGGGACCGCTTTCATCAATATTCTTTGCTGATGCCACTGGGCTCTGCAGATTTGTTGGTGCCAATTGCTCGACAGCCGTATAAAGATGTTGTGACGAGTTCACGAACTGCATAGTGGAAATTGGTCTTTGGTTCGTCTTGTGATTAATTATTGGCGGTGACCCCATTTTCTTGTTCTCTGGATATTTCTTTTCAGCCCGGAAAAAGTTGGTCTGCGTAAAGATTTACATATAAATATGCTTCTGCTTAAATGGAGAACTGGTTTACAGAATTTTTCAGTGATCTGGTTCTTACCAAAGATGGCGAACAACCCCTTGTGTCTGGAAAGTTGGCAAGCACTGAATCCTTCAGCCACGCTTCCTGGTTAATTTAATTGGGTAGTATGTAAGAAAGTTGATATCACTTTTTATTAACGATAACTAGAGCTAAAGAAGAGATAAACATATATGAAAGCGTATGCAAAATTAAATCATTCCAAAGTTACCCAGGAATATTTTACGGAAAAAGCTTATGTACTAGCTACTAAAATGGAAAGTTGAAGGCAGTACACAATGCTGTTAAAGCAGATTCTATGAATTTTACGACTACCCACTCAACATCTCTATTTCATTGTTGCAGTCAGTGCCTGGAAACATAGCCCAATTCACATTTCATTAAAGTTGATCATGCCATTAATATCAGGGAGAACCATCAGCCAAGGAATTGTTACGTCCGCTCTCCTAGCAACAAACATACACAAATTTTCGGTAAAAGGCATAAGGTTTACCAACGATGGTGTTGCAGAAGTACTTCTCAACTCTTTCCCCAAGATCGAATTACGAACCGCTGAGTCAGAATTTGAATCCAGCTGCTTAAGTCTTTCAAGGGCCTCTGCCTCGGAACCCTGTGCTATCCAACATGTAGGTCCAGTAGTACTTAATTAAATGTACAAGGCATGGATCTTGCGGAGCAAATAACTGAGGTAAATTTGAAGTGCTTAAATGCAACAACATATTGGAAAGGGAAAAAGTACCTGGTTTAGAAGAAATGAGCAAAAGGCTTCCTCAAATTTCAGATCAACACCTTCTGATGCGATGAGACATTCGCATATAGATTTTGCTTTATTAATCTACATAAGCATATTGAGTGTTATTCTTTTATAAACAAATAGACTAGAAAAACCATGGACCAACTAGTTAAAATTTATACAAATGACAGAAAATGAGTTACATACCATATCATTTTGCTTGCCTGAAAATCCAACAGCGACATGAGCAACCAACACCATGTAAAAACAATTAAAATCAATTACCACTCTTTGATTGTGGGATTCAAGTGATTTTTTATTTTTCCGAGTAATGGCCAAAGTATCCCATGGAAGAAGATCAACAATCTCTGTAGCCAATAGCCTGCTAATTCCCTGGCTCAAAAAGCATGGCCAGTCTTGAATTTGACACGAAGCTTCAACATCAAGGCCTTGTCTGAGAAGTTCACGTAGCGCTGAAATTGCACCGCGTCTCCTCTCTGCATTTTCCGGTAAGGGAGGCAGGCCCAGTAGATCTAATGTGCACGGTGGTGCAAGCTCCTCTAAGGACTCTTCTATCTAAATATTTCAACTTAAATCCCTTAGAAATATGGCGATATATACGAAGCTCCTTATCATTATTAGATAAGGCATGCTTATGCATTTTTAAGGATCCAAGCAAGTAACCAAAGTAGAGGTAAACATAAAGAAGCTTTATCAGCGCTGATGCAAGACAGCAGGAAATCTATTACCTGAGATAACAATGCAAGCTTCGCAAGAGTAACTTTACTCTTGAGAAAAGATTGAGCACGAGCAAGAGCTTCAAATCCTTGAGAGACTTTGTTCGCCTCGAAAGCATCCTTGGCGATCGCACACTTCATGAAAAAAAAAAACCCAACCGTCTCAGAGATGGAAGAAAAGCAGAAAATAAGAGGAAGCTGGAAAAGTAGTTTCCATCCCTCGTTTATTGATCTAACCTCAGCAAGTGCCATAGACAAAAATATATCATGAATAAATGACTTGGAATCAAGGTGCCTGAGAGCAGCCCGGCCAATATCCAGCACGAGTTTTTCTTCTCCAACCTGAAGCATAGTAGCTCACATCACCGCTTTATCTCCTATCCAAAATCCTTTTTATCTTAAGCTCAAAAAGTTAATGTCACAAAATTGAGAGGGAAAAAACATCAAAATGTCCTCTTAAAACTCGTAGAAAAAAACTAAAAATTGCATTTTAACATAGGTAGGGTGTTGATAGAAATGATAACTAATGCAGGGACAAAACCCCAAAAAATACCTCTTGAAGAAGGCAAAGAGCACCAGGTAACCATGCCCACGGGATTCTGAGAGGAGATTTAGGAGCAATTTTGTCTTTCAGGTTACCAGCATACTCTGGTTCAAATAGAAGTTTATCCCTAACATCCATGAGCAGATCCTGCACCGTTACAATCATTGAGAAGCTGTCAAATACGCTAGTGATAATTCCTATGGAAGACTTGAAATCAAAATCAAACTCTTAACCTGGCGAGCTACAGCAGCTTCCATTGTATAACCTTCTTCAGCATCAGCTTTTTTCAAATTCAATACCGACTTAACAACCTCGTCTTTCTCAGCTTTATCAGAAACTCCGATAAGCTGCAAATCTCAATACAATCCACAGCATCATAAAACTTCAAATTCAACCAGAATTAGAAGGTAGAAGAACAGCTTACCACTTGCACTTCAGCGAGAGGACTACTAAGAGCAGAATATACCTGGTAACACGTAACCGGGATTTCGATTGTAGAGGTAGATGCAGCGAGGGAGGAAGTACGGGACGGCGCATTATCGACGACATGTGTACCACCACCACCACCACCACCAGCAGCAGCACTCAACCTCCTCCTCCGGAATGAGCAATTAAGAGCGTAGAATCCCCCGGGTTCAGAACGCGCGACGAGAAAACCTGAGATCTGAAGCTTCTCCGACGGGCGATCGACGATGATGCTGGTGCCGCGATTAGAGATGAGCAGAGAGGAAGAAGAAGGGAGAACCGGAAATGTGTAGGCCACTGGCATTGCTGAACAGCTGGCTACAGAGGACGAATCCTAGAAGAAGAAGAAGAAGAAGAAGTAGGAAGAGGAGAGTGAAGGTGGAATCATGGTATGGATTTCTTTCTCAGAAGGAAATGTGTAGAGGGAGAGAAATTCGTGAATTTTAGTCGCAAGAGCGATTTTGCTTCGGCTTTGTGACGATAACGTAACCCGCTGAATGGAAAAGAGGCTCCGTAAATCCACGACGATACATGACGTGACTACGTCCACCCGTGGATAAGAAACTTCTGGATACAGTTTTCACGGTTAGATTGATTTGGGTCGTCTCTGAATATGGGCCTTTCGGACTTCTTACTAGCTTAACTTTCGGCCCATGATTTGTTTGTTTTTTACCTTTTACTTTTTACCTTTTACAGACTTTCATTGCATAAATCTACCGTGTAATATTTACAGCAAGTTACAATAATAAGAAAGTTCGTCAAACTTATTCCTGTTTAATCTGGTCAAATCGTGAATTTGGGTTTGGATCAATATGATTTATTTGAATAATATAAGCCAAATTTATGAACCATATGTGTCAGTGTAAATTTAAAACATTTTCTAAAACAAAGTTCAGTAAGAAAAAAGAAAAAAGAAAGATATTTCTTCTGGTCATAATATTTTTGGATTTGGAGGATAGCAAGTCGCCACAATCAAAATACATGTTTTGGCTATACGAGAACCACGTTACCTTTCTTGCAAATCAGAACTTCTCTTTTTTTGTCCCGACTTAAAAATTACGTGTACTAATTAAGAGATTCAAAACAATGCCATTAAAATAAAAAATAGAGAATATTTTTTTCTAAATAATTTTGTGTGTTGTACAAGAAATGATACATTTTTATTTTACTTTTTGGTCGGACGTAAGATAAAAAAGAGAGACTCTACTCTTGCCGTTGGGTTTATTTTGCATATCCTTTTACTTCGTCTCCGACAGTAGCAGTCTTTGCCGGAAAATAATTTCCGGTAGCCATGCTCCGAACTGTCTCTTGTTCCGCTTCTCTCAGCTCGGCCTCTCCTTTCTTTCGCTTCTTTCGCCAGTTCCCTCGCTCTTACTTGTCGCTGTCATCGTCTACTGGCGCTCTCCGTGGCCCCGGTCGCAACCTTCGCCGGATTTCCTCTCCTTCGGCCGCCGGAAGACGTGTCTTGCTCCGACGAGGCTTGAGGATTCCCTCCTCCGCAGGTCGCGGTGTCAATGGACAGTTCTCTCGCCTCTCTGTTCGAGCCGTAGCCACACAACCCGCACCATCTTATCCTGGTGAGGATTTTCGCTTTCTGCTCTCTTTTTGATTTTTCTTTTGCAAAGTTTGAAACTTTGGATGGTTTCTTCTCTTAGTTTAGATTCAGATTGTTGGTCCATTATACGTGTTTAGTTGATGATGTTGAACTACCTTATTTCACACCTAGCTCAATAAGAGGACATTCAGAAACGTCTTCTGTGCTTTGTCCCACTTGTGAAATTAAGGTTTCTACTTTGGGTTTAGGTTGTTGATTGTAGATTGGTGTGGAATTTTTTATCTTTTCATGCTTTGTATATATATTTAATCCTTTGTTTGTTGGGATTCAGATGTAAGCCAAGATGAGGCTGAGAAGCTTGGATTTGAAAAAGTGTCTGAAGAGTTTATCTCAGAGTGTAAATCAAAGGCGACTCTCTTCAAACACAAGAAAACTGGTTGCGAGGTGATGTCTGTCTCAAATGAGGATGAGAACAAGGTGTTCGGCATTGTTTTAAGGACTCCTCCGTAAGTTTCGTACACAATTTTTACTTCTTTTTTTATATAGGTGAATTGAGTAATTATTAGGTATCCATTTCTACCGCGTCTTCACTCTTTGAATATTACTGGAAATGGTTAAGTTGATTACTACTCATCAGAGGTCGCAGTTTTCGGATTAGTCCTACATAACATTTCGGACAAGTTATTTGATTAACTCTAGTTCTTTATTGGTGCTTGTAAAGCGTTCTAAACTACGGAGGTCAGTAACTTGCCAGATTTCTTAAGGCCGTGTAATAAGACGATTTGAACAACTTTTACTTTCAGTTAATATTGGCCCCACAGAGCACCTTCCTTGTCAAATGGATCTTAAGTTAGGGATTGCAAAACCTGTATTGGAAGGGATTTTGATCATAGTTCCGCTGTTAATGCAGGAAAGATTCCACTGGCATTCCGCACATACTGGAACATAGCGTTCTATGTGGGTCAAGAAAGTATCCGCTAAAAGAGCCATTTGTTGAACTACTTAAGGGAAGTTTGCATACTTTCCTTAACGCATTCACATATCCTGATAGGACCTGTTACCCAGTTGCTTCCACAAATACAAAGGTACAGTGAGAGAACTATAAAGTACTTCTTTTGCTATCCGCAAGGAGCTAAGCTCTATTATTGTTAGCGAGGTTTTTTCTGATCACATTTCATCACTATCTGTGGTAGGATTTTTACAATCTTGTCGATGTATATTTGGATGCTGTCTTCTTCCCCAAGTGTGTGGATGACGTTCACACTTTTCAGCAAGAGGGCTGGCACTATGAGCTTAATGATCCCTCCGAAGACATATCTTACAAAGGTTTTGTTTACAAAGGATGCCATTTTAGAGTTTCTCTCCTCTACTTTTTAGTGTCTTAGTATCGATGTTATCTATTTGTTTATCTACTACTTCATATACGTCCTCATCCTATCTCATCGTTGATGCTTGATTTCAGGTGTTGTATTCAATGAGATGAAAGGTGTTTATTCACAGCCTGATAATATTTTAGGGCGAATTGCTCAGCAGGCAAGTATTGTGTTTTGTTTACTATAACTGACAGTTTCTCGAGAGATTTATTTCAAGAGTAAATCTTTGTAGTGGGTTCTAGTGGATAATTACCTTTGTGTGCAGTTGATGTTGAATTAACTAACCAGTTGTTCTTCTTGAATGTCTTATAATACTTATCATCCACCTCATTATGCGTGCATTACGTACTCATATTTGCATTGTGCATGTGTATTAGATTTGAATTTCTAGATATTCTGATGCTGAAAGTCCTACGTTGGTTTTTGACCATATTAATCAACTAAATGATGTAGTCATTGTAGATATGAAACCTATCTTTCTTGAAGATGTCGCTTGAACACTTAGTCCTGAAAACCTTGTTAGATCATCTGAGATCATATTTCCTCGGTATAGTGGTTCTAATGAAATCAGTTACTACTGTTTTTACTTTGATTAGGCCTTATCTCCAGAAAATACATATGGTGTTGACAGTGGAGGTGATCCAAAAGATATCCCTAAGCTTACATTCGAGGAATTCAAGGTTTGATCAAAGTCAAATTATTATGCTTGTAGCTAGAGGATCGGGATGATATGTATAGCTTCTGATGCATAGTATATACATTTCTTGTTATGGGAAAATTTTAGGACTTCCACCGAAAATATTATCACCCAAGCAATGCCAGAATCTGGTTCTATGGAGATGATGATCCAGTCCATCGCCTTCGTGTCTTGAGTGGTAAAGAGTGATATCTCCTTTTGTCTTATTAGAAGTAATACTCTTATTATTTTAGTTTATCGTCGTTGTCGATTTTGAGGTACATTTTCTCTCCATTTCTTATATGTGCAGAATACTTGGACATGTTCGAAGCAAGTCCATCTCGAGATAGTTCAAAGATTGAAACTCAAAAGCTATTCTCGAAACCAGTCAGAATAGTTGAGAAATATCCTGCTGGTCGAGATGGTGATCTTAAAAAGAAGAACATGTTGTGCGTTAACTGGCTATTGTCTGAGAAGCCCTTGGACTTGCAAACTCAACTCGCCCTTGGGTTCTTGGATTATCTTATGCTGGGAACTCCTGCTTCACCACTCAGAAAAATCTTGTTGGAAAGCGGTTTAGGAGAAGCTCTTGTCAGTAGTGGGATGTCAGACGAACTATTGCAGCCCCAGTTCAGTGTTGGTATGAAAGGTGTATCTGAAGAAAATGTTCAAAAGGTTGAAGAGCTAATCATGAATACGCTGAAAAAGTTGGCAGAAGAAGGGTTTGACAATGATGCTGTGGAGGCATCCATGAATACAATTGAATTTTCTCTGAGGGAAAACAATACAGGATCTTTCCCTCGTGGTTTATCACTTATGCTCCAGTCTATTGTAAGTTTATATGCCTTTTATGCTTGTATCTGGCTATTTAGGTATCACTCCTTATTTGATTATTGGCTGTGTAGGCAAAATGGATATACGATATGGATCCCTTTGAGCCATTAAAGTATACGGAACCATTGAAAGCCCTGAAAGCCAGAATAGCTGAGGAAGGTTCCAAGGCTGTCTTTTCCCCATTGATAGAGCAGTATATTTTGAACAACTCCCATCGTGTTACCATAGAGATGCAGGTACTTTTCCTTTTACAAGTTTCTCATTGCTATCTAATGTCTCTTTAGTTTTGTGCTAACATCTAGTTTTGTCAGCCTGATCCCGAAAAAGCTTCTCAAGAGGAGGCGGAAGAGAAAAGTATCCTGGAAAAGGTTAAAGCAGGTATGACAGAAGAAGATCTTGCGGAGCTAGCGCGTGCTACAGAGGAGCTAAGATTGAAACAGGAGACTCCTGACCCTCCTGAAGCGCTGAGATGTGTCCCAAGTTTGAACTTGAGTGATATCCCAAAAGAACCTACTTATGTTCCCACTGAGGTAATAATCATTTTGCTAGCCTTTGCTTTTGTTGTATTTCCTTACACTTCCCGAGCTTGCGAGTTTTTCTGATATGAAGTTTTAAACAATAGGTTGGAGATATTAATGGTGTGAAGGTTTTGCGGCATGACCTTTTCACAAATGATATTGTATACGCTGAAGTAGTCTTTGATATGGGTTCGCTGAAACATGACCTTCTTCCACTGGTACCACTTTTCTGGTATGATTTAAGCTTTCTTCTGATATTCTTCGACTTTTTTTACCAAGTTTTACCACAAATATGCATGATGGAAAAGCGAAGTGAAGAATGTTGCTAGATGCTCTGCCATGCATTTTACGTCTGGATATTTACATTTCCAAATGAAATCTCTAACTGATTCGGGTGGCTTTTAACGTTTGGCGTAGTTTGAAGTATTTAAGATGGCATATTGCTTAAATTGTTTTTGGCAAAGAGTCTCCGTATCTGTTCTCTATTATTTACTTTCATGTGAAGGCTCTCTGTTAAGTTTCTTTGTTATTTTAAGTGGCAGTTTCCTTTGTTGTGGATTCTGTTTTATTCGATTAAGTATGGGATTTCTCTTGAAAACCACCGCTTACCAGAACCTTCTAATATTTAGGATTGTTTGCACTTCTTTGTGAGCCCCATGTTAAAGTAAAAGTCAGACAACTTATATTCCTGATAACTTTTTCCAATGCCAATTTTTCTTCATAACTTCCTTGTAATTTTGGTTAGGCTTCTGTTTTGCCTCAGACACTTGCATGCTATGGTTCTACATATTTTTTGGTTCATTTATAACAACATTCTCCCAAGTACTTTGGTAGCTGTAATAGCGAATGTTTTGCTTTGTACTATATTGACATTGTAACTGTGATAAAAATTCTGTTGACAGTCAGTCACTACTGGAGATGGGCACAAAAGACTTGACCTTTGTGCAACTTAATCAGTTGATTGGAAGGAAAACGGGAGGAATATCAGTTTATCCCCTTACGTCTTCTGTGAGGGGCAAGGATGAACCGTGCAGCAAAATGATTGTTCGTGGAAAATCGATGGCGGGGCGTGCTGAAGACCTTTTTAACCTGGTACTTTTGTCTTTTAGCATCATATACTTAAACATAGTGCAGCTTTCTGTTCCATGGCCCTGTTCGCTTGCTAAATGCAGTTTAGCGACTTTCTTGTCTCCTTATTTCTTCTTATTTCCAAATTGCATAGGCTGCCTCTCTAATCTTATTGCCCATGTCTTCTCTGAGATGTACTTAATGCGTTTTTATCTGTGTTCACTATGAGTACTGGATTATGATACACAACCACTCTGACTGGAAAACTGGTTTTGTCTCTTCCGATATCATATAAATATAACCTTTCGAAACGGATCGTAGCAAAAGGGTGATAGATGAACTTTGTGAATTTATAAATGCCTTTCACGTATCAGAATCATGGTCCAACTATTGACATTAATTAACTCCCTTGCAATGCATGTCCCATATTCATATATTTTTCTGTCGAAGTTACTGGTTGACGCTTAGCTTCATTGCTTTTTTTTATCTTGCTGCAGATGAATTGCTTGCTGCAAGAGGTTCAATTTACAGATCAGCAGCGGTTTAAACAGTTTGTCTCTCAAAGCATAGCACGGATGGAGGTAAGTTGTAGGATTCTTCTTTCTGCCTTTTGCATGTTAAGTGGAACTTGAAAGTAGTAGAGTAAACATTATTTCTCATTCAATACAGAACCGATTGAGGGGAAGTGGTCATGGAATTGCTGCGGCGAGGATGGATGCAATGTTGAACGTTGCTGGATGGATGTCTGAACAGATGGGTGGTCTCAGGTTGGAACTCGATAATTTTTTATTCAGACCTTTAGTTACCACTTGTTTAGGGATATCCTCTTCTCTCTGTTGTATTGATCTTACTGAGGAGGAACTTTATTCACATTTTTGAGACTCGAAGAGCATAACAGAGTTGAGCATCTCTCTTTTGTAGTTACCTTGAATTCTTACGTACGCTTGAAAAGAAGGTGGATGAAGACTGGGAAGGGATTTCATCCTCACTTGAGGAGATCAGGAGATCTCTCCTTGCCAGGAATGGTTGCATAGTTAATATGACTGCAGAGGGGAAGTCTCTCACCAACATCGAAAAATCTGTTGAGAAATTTCTTGATTTGCTCCCTGAAAACCCGTCTGGTGGGCTCGTCACTTGGGATGGTCGACTTCCTCTGAGAAATGAAGCCATTGTAATACCAACCCAGGTAAAAGAGGAAGACTGTTTATAAAGAATGTGTGTTTAGGGTTTTGGATATAGTAGTAAACTTGCTTTCATACTCTATTTGCAGGTAAACTATGTTGGAAAAGCGGGTAACATATTCAGCACTGGGTATGAGCTTGACGGCAGTGCATATGTTATATCAAAGCATATTAGCAATACATGGTTATGGGATCGTGTTCGTGTAAGCGGTGGTGCATATGGAGGTTTCTGTGATTTCGATTCGCATTCAGGTAAAAGCTGCTTTTACTTTCTTCCTTGAGTGCAAAAAAAAAAAGAGCTGTCAACATATATTGGATCTTTCGTTGTTTCAGGAGTATTTTCCTACTTATCTTACCGGGATCCAAACTTGTTGAAGACACTAGACATATATGATGGAACTGGAGATTTCTTACGTGGCCTTGATGTTGATCAAGAGACACTCACTAAAGCTATCATTGGAACCATCGGTGATGTTGATTCCTATCAATTACCTGATGCCAAAGGTTATAGCAGGTAAATGAATTTCTTCTATATTACTTTTTTCTGCAGCTATTTGAACGATCATTAAGGGTTTTGAATCAAACATTGTTAAATCTCTTTCACCCAGTTTGTTGAGGCATCTACTTGGAGTGACCGACGAAGAACGACAAAGAAAGCGTGAGGAGATATTGACAACAAGGTTAATGACAACATTCTCTCAATCATTTTCCTTTAGCAGTCTATATATATATATATATATACAGAAGAGAGAAGTGTTATTTTGCCTTTAATCTCTTGTTTTTGCTCCACAGTTTGAAGGACTTCAAAGATTTCGCAGAAGCAATAGATGTGGTTAGAGACAAAGGTGTTGCAGTGGCTGTGGCATCCGCAGAAGACATTGATGCGGCGAACAATGCACGCTCCAACTTTTTCGAGATTAAGAAAGCTCTCTGAATTGGGAACACAGTACTGGAGTGAGTGTCTTGTCAAAGCTAATATGAAATGCCCAACATTATGAATTTTCACAATAAATGAAGCATTCTATCCCTTTCAACTTATAAAATACTTGACTCATTTTTTGCCCTATCCAAATCGGCTCTGTGGAAATCTTATAATATGAAATTCAGCGCGTTTCATAGTGAGAGATACTACAAAGTAGAAATGTAAATTTGAAGTGATATAAGGAGAGAGAAGATTTTCCATAAGTAGAGTCTGAATGTGATCAATCAGATGAGGCATTCATTGCAATAAAGATCAGAGCAAGTCTTGTTGTCGTATATGTTACTTCCACGATTTTCTTATCATTAATCAAGTTCTGCTTGTTCACTCCTTGCCTCTCCTGTATCCTCTTGCACAAATTTTTTGCTTACTCATCAATCGAAGTAACTAATATTCTCTAGCATAATTCCCATAAACTTGCCGTATTGCCTTGAAAGCTTTAGTTTACGCCATGGTTGAGAGAAAAGATCTAAGTAAGCAGAATATTCAAGGCTTTCCCTAAATTTAGAGTGGATGTAGTGGTGGTTATACATACATATCATGCAAGTTTTAAGTACCGACCAACGCCTTCCTCTCAACTGATGAACGCAATAACTGGCTCCTCCTCTTACACGAGCGCTTCATAGTCATCAACAAGATGTCCAGAAGGGTCATCATTTCCCTGTCGCAGTCTCATGATCTTTCGATATGTCCCTCTCGACGTCGGCTCGGTCTCTTGATCTACCATAACCGATCGCTCCAATCTTTAATCTCTAAATCTCCTCGTGTTTGGAGAGACTTTACTTGAGGATAGTCGATGACATATCGTACGTTGTCTCCTTGGATTCCAGAACTTCTTAACTTTTTTTTTTGAATGAATTCTTCTTAACTTTAAGGTGTGTCTAAAATGTTAAGGTGATAGTGAGATTATAGTTATATAGGTTTTCAACATGAGAAAAAGTAGAAAGATCACGTTGGAGATTTAGATCAGTGTGATACCTTTCACAAGTAGGGGAAAAACAAGAAATACCATCTAGGTGACCTCTGCGTATTGTACGAATATGATGTCGCACTTCTACCAGCTTTATAATATATCAGCATTGTAATTGTGAAATAATAAAAGTTACTGTTTAATAAATTATACGTATCATTTGAATATTTCAACTTTTTAAGATATTAGCTTGTTTAAATTTTCTGATTATTGTCTCTTTTTTTCTTTTTTCCCAAATTTGTGTAGTTAATTTTCCATTTTTAATTAGTGTTATCTCTAGAAATCATCCGGTTTACATTTTCATCATATTATGGCCTATTCAATAAAAAAATAATAATAATAATCATTCGAAAATATTATGTATATTTCTATATGATATAAAAAAAATGTGGAATAGTACTATATGATAATTAATGTAAAATATGATATAATACTTATGGTAATATAGAAAGCGAGGAAGAAAATTTATTGGAAAGAAAGAAAGAAAGAACAGGAGAAAAAATATTTGCGTACAAAAGTTCATATGCTATATTTTCTAAATGTATGACATAACAAAAAAAATTGGAGTATATATTTAGTTGGTAACCATAAAAACCACAAAGCCCTTACAGGAAGCATCGACCTTTGGAGATTGACTATTACTTCCTCAGATCCAAGGTATCTCTTCAACTGTGTTTTTGCTTGCCAAAGATCTTTCTTAGGCATATTTTGATGTCTGATTGTATATACTATATAGTATACGAAATCTTTTTGTTGATATTCACTGCATATTTTAGTATTAAAATCATAAATTTATAAGCTTGATTGAATTTATCAAATTTTCTTTTTGCTGTTTTATTTTTCATAGTTCTGCTGATTCAGACTCCAGTCAAATTAATATCAGCATATACAAAATTCTTAGATACATGTTATATTTTTAAAAAAATATTATACTTCCAACACATTTCATAAAAATGAATAAAACATATAAAAATTTAGTTATATCTTTTAAAAAAAACTCCTCAAATAATAAATTGAATTAACTTATTAAATTTTGCATTAAAATTTAAAATAAAATTATTAAATAATATTTATTGTGAAACGATAAATATATAATTTTTCTATCAGTGCAGAAAATATATAATTTATAAAAAAAAATTTGTTAAGATTTAGTGCAGTAGTACTAATACATCATACATTTATAAGTTTGATTGAAATATCAGATTTTCTTTTTACTATTTATTTTTCATAATTCTAATGATTCAGATTCCAATCTAACTAATACCATAGTATACAAAGTCGTTAAATACAAATATATCATGCTATACTTTCAAAAAAAAAATTATATTTCTGACATGTTTTAAAGAAACTAATAAAACATATAAAAATTCAATTATATCTTAAAGAAATAAATAAACTATTTATAAATTGAATTAGCTTATTAATTTTATGTTAAATTTTACATAAAAATTTAAAACATAATTCTTACAAATAATAAAAAAAATTATAAGTGACATTTATTATGGAACCGTAAATGTATAATTTCTCTTTTATCAAGAAATCTAATTTATATGGTAGTGTCATATTTCACTTATATATTTTTTAGTTATATTCTCAACTATATTAATTCTTATTAATATGTATTTTCAATTATTAAAAACTATAAAAATTGAGCATTTATATATTATAGAAATTTTATAAATTAATATGTGATAAGTTAATAAACTTATCGGATTTTAAAATTAGAACAATTCAGATATAAAATAATTTGATAAAAAAAAAATTAAATTAAAGCATATACAAATATATGGTCTCGTTAATGTTATAAACCAATAATTAGTATCTATTTCTATTTTACAATGTTTCATAGAAAATAAAAATTGTTTAAAATTAAATTATGTTTTTACTTTTTAATAAAAGTTAAATTAATTTTAATTTTTAATAAAAGTAAATTAACTTTTATTAATTAGGCCATTTGTAATCTTTAAATTGTTTTGTTGTTGTTAAGATTGTGTTTTACTGTTTTTACACCAAAAAGTTATTTTGATGTTATTTTGTGATACTTTTCATTAATTGACAATTCTATAAATCAATAAAATATTACAATTTTAACATTACTAATTTACAAAGTTTTTATTGTATATAGTAGATATATAAAGTAACATATTTTCTGGTTGTGGTGCCGCGACCTCATTGGTTTGATTAAATGACTTAGCAGTAATTATCTCCACCTCATTAGTTCGGTTAAGACAAAATAGAAAAAGAAAACTGGTGCATGTAGCATGTAACATATGGTAACAAAATCTGCATTAATGCATGAATGACTACAAATCAGTGTTAATCCGGAGTCAATTATACCAACTAAAAGCATAGAAATCTACGAGTATTATATGTGAATCATATACTTCTACTTTTGAATTATTCTTTTATTTTGTTTTTTGCAGTATATAAGAGAAGCCTCTCACTACTAAAATCATGAGCTGATCTAAATAGGGATTATAGAAGAAAAGAGAAACAGCATTGTGTCTCCTTTGAGTAAACATGCAAGAACTTACTTCTACATTCGTCTCTCGTTCCCTCGTCCCGATAACTTACACACGACCTCGAGTACAAGCAAAGCCCGTATGTCCTATGACCGTTTGCATGGACCAATCACGCAAGGAGAAAGTTGTTGTCATAATGGGAGCCACCGGGACAGGCAAGTCACGCCTCTCAGTCGATCTAGCAACTCGTTTCTCCGCCGAGATCATCAACTCTGACAAAATGCAATTCTACAACGGATTGCCGATCGCCACAAATCAAATCACTATCCCCGAGCGATGCGGAGTCCCTCACCATCTACTCGGCGAGCTTCCTGTGGATGACAGCGAGCTAACTGCCTCGGATTTCCGCTCTTTGGCGTCGCGGTCCATCTCTGAGGTAGCCTCTCGTGGGAAGCTTCCGATAATAGTCGGTGGATCCAATTCCTTCGTTCATGCCCTCCTTGTAGACCGTTTTGACCCGGAAACCAATCCATTCTCTGCTAAGCCGTCGATTTCTTCGGAGTTGAGGTATGATATAGAATTCTTGATTGTTAATTTGTTTGTGTTACGGGTCATGTTTGCATTTAATTCCAATAAAAATGAATTTAAAATCTTAAGAGGTATTAAAGCATTCTGTAGATTTTAACATTAAAAGTCAATTGCAAATGGAAATCTTCTGTTTCCATGTAACGTTTTACGTTAGCATTTTACAAAAATTTCGTATGAAAACATACTAAATGTTTTACTTTATTCAAATTGTAATTTATTTCATATGTATTTATTTAACTTCACCATTACCTATAATCATATATTGTAAAATTAAAATGGTTTAAATCTTACTTTGGTCAACAGGTACGATTGCTGCTTCCTCTGGGTGGATGCCTCGGTCTCGGTTCTGTACAACTACCTCTCAGAACGTGTCGACCAAATGATGGAATCTGGAATGTTCGAGGAGCTCGCCGGTTTCTACAACTCTAGAGATTCCCGGTCCACGACCCGAACCGGGATTCACAATGCCATAGGAGTACCGGAGTTCGACCAGTACTTCGGAGTCTACCCGCCTGAGAAAAATGACAAGGTGTGCGAGTGGAGCCCAGCGAGAAAGGCCGCGTACGAGGAAGCAGTGCAGGGGATCAAAGACAACACGTGGCTGCTTGCGAAGAAGCAGATAGAGAGGATCATGACGCTGAGAAGCAGCGGTTGGGAGATTCACAGGTTGGACGCTACGGCGTCCTTCAAGGCATCCTCAAGAGAGGTTTGGAATAAGAACGTTTTGGAGGAAAGCGTCAAGATTGTGAAACGCTTCCTGCACTAAGGCTAAGTTTTATTTTTCAGTTTTCCCTCCATTGTTTAGTTTAAGACCTAAGACAATATAGGGCTTTTCTTTTTAATCAATAAACTATATGAATGATCCATCTACATTTTAAGTGTCTTTATAAACACATTCTTTCCCTCTCCAAGTTGGCTTTGGCTACGTGAATCTATATATATATATATACGAACCTTAAAAGTACGTACGGATACAACAGGTAGTTAACTGGAAAACAAAAGTCCGTTGGTCACCAGCCACACTTGCGGAAATTATTAAAGGTCAAAGCTACTAGCTAGCTAGACCTCGTGAACAATTATCAAACAATCTCTGATACTCTTCTCTCACTTTGGTTTCAGAACTACCATACAATTACACAACAAGGATCTCTTCTCTTGTGCAAGTTTCTTGAATATCATACCACTTTCTCCTTTATCTCTTTTATCCTTTTTCTCTTTAATTAATAGGCCGTTTAGCCCAAAAACATGTATGTAAAACTAAAACAAATTCCTGTAATTTGATTATAAATGATGAAAAAACCCTAAGAGTAGAAAACATGATTTTAGTGACGACTAAAATATTTTATTAGTTTAATCAAGTTCTTTAGTTCTTATAATTAAACCGATATAAACATTTCAATTAATAATTTAACTTGATAAAAAGATAATTTATTAGAGATAAATTAATATTTATATTATTCAATGTGTGGTACTATGGGTTATGATTAGTAATTTTGATTTTTTAAGAATTATTCCATCAAAACATGTAAAATATTTGAAATCGTTAAAAATTAGGTTAAAAATGGACTAACTATTTCAATATTTAAAATTATTAAAAACGAATTTGATGAATTACATGAACTAATTATGATATTTTAACTTTCATTTATCTGTAGTTATATATATATATATATCAAAAATTGTAATTTTGATTATATGAACATTAAAATAAGCATATAGGTTATTCAGTATATAACATGTGTTTAAAATAAAGTAAAGCTTACATCACTTATATAACAATTGTTTTGTTATAGTTAAATTATAACATAAATTAATTTCTTGTTTCAAAAAAAAAATCATTTCAAAAATCATAAGTTTATTATAGGGCATATCTGAGTAATAATAACATTTCCTCTATCTTGTTTTATTTATCGTGTTAGGTTTCATTATACAAATTAAAAAAATATTTAATTTTTTTATTTTTTCTTAAATAGTCATAATATACTAAAAATTAATAAATTTTATATTGAAAATTAAAAACGTTATTTCATTTAAAACAAAAAAAATTTCTAAAAATTTATTTCCTTTAAAACAAAAAAATTTTCTAAAACGTTATTTCATTTAAAACAAAAAAAAATTCTAAAACGTTATTTATTAAGAAACCGAAAAAAATATATTTTAAAACTCGTTAACTCGTCAATGTTATGACCTAACTAACGTGGAAGTAAAGCATCTACTTTTTCTTCTAATTTGAAACACTCTTATCTGATATATATAACCTTGATAGTCAGTGTGTTTATTTTCTTTTTTTTATCTTATTTGAAATAAGAGAATTTGTTTAATTTTCTTTGGTTTTTTTTCTTGAAGGTCTCAAGGAAAAACGGTTTTCTAGTCGATGGCGGCGGAAGCATAGGTTCTGATGGATTCAATTTCACATAATGGACTTGATAATTTTATCCGTTATGTAACCCATCTTCTCACAGGTTTATTTATAAGTACCAAAGTTTAGAAAGATAGACCTTGTTTCGAACTTGATATAACTTATTGTCTCATTATACGATACTGTAAGTGGCAAAAAGCAATCAGGTTCCTTAAATTTTAGATCCAGATGAACCTGAGTTGTGAATTTATTATCACAGCCAAAAAGATGAGTTGCTGAGTATGTTCAGTGGTCCTTTGTCTATGTAACTGTAACAAAAACAACAAAAATATTTTTTTTAAAAAAACAGCCCAACAAATAAAAAAATAAAATAAATAAGGGCATGCAATTGTTTACAAAAAAAAAAAAAGCAAGAGCATAAAGCAGGAGAAAGCATAAGATAAATGTAAAATTTTGGGATTTGAGACAGTTACACAGATCCCGACCTCAACTGAAAAAAAGGCTCACCAACTAACAGTCCACTGCCAAAAACCCCCTTTATTTATTTACATTGTTTGACTTTTTATAAATCCCCAAATCCTCGATTGACTTTTTCTTTTATGGTAATCAGGTGACCAAAAACTGAATACGCGAGAATCAATACTCAAAGTAGCAATATAATCATGCATGTGTTGATATTACTCCTGTTTTATGCGGACATAAATGATTAATGAAAAATTCGGGACAATTTAGAAGAAACAAAATTTTCACCCTTTTTAAAAACGTTTTGATCGGATTTTAACTGTTTATTTTCTTTTTGATCTTAGTTCTGGAACCATTTTTTGTTCTTTAAACGTGCATATATAGTGCATTCTGCATGTTTAAATCTATGTGGTTGACATATACAAAACACTATAGCCTATAGTGTATAGGCTAAATATTTTATATATTTCCATCCCTGTTTTAATTATGTACGATTCATCAATTTAACTCTATTGTATACGTAAACCTTGTTACAAAAAAAAAACTATACTATGGTATACGTGTAGACTTTTAGTCATGTATGTTTCTTGCAATTACTATTTACATAACCTAATTAGTTAAATAAATGTTTGAGCATTGATCAATCTTTCCCTAAATATATGCAGTGGTCAGCAAATTCGCGCGCTGTCGCATCAGTCACTTATTATCGATGATTCTTTTTATTACTGTCTAGCAGTATAATTTACTAATACTATTCAAATTGGTCCCAGTTCATTGGAAGCAGTTCATTGGAAGCATAAAAAAGTAATACTACTATGTTAGTAATACATATGTGATTAAAATTTTAAACCATTATTTCCAAAAACATATGTGATACATATGTAATACATCAGTATCTTTGCTCTTTAACAGTATTACGAAACCTGATATGAGTTAAGTGGTTTACAATTGGTTTTAATTATACGGACACTTTATCGTTGAATATGGCTTAACTTCTATGCATGGCGCTATGAGCTCATATATAGCTGAATATGAGTCGAGTCTATACGCTATCTTTTTTGTTTTTGAGCGAAATCTATGACGCTATCTTATATAGTGGTTTAAACACATGTACATGATTTCGTGGAACATGTCATGAAAATGATGTTGAAAAGATTACAAACAACATAAGATTTAATATGAGTTATAGTCTATGTGACATTTGATGTTTAGTACGATGTAGTTAATTACTACCACATCATTCGTTATAGTTCTGTTAGGTGAGTTTTAGGTGATTTGCATATAACTAGCTATCTCAAGTTTTGTGTTCTTTTTTTTTTCATGTATATTCAATAATTGTTTTCTGTTCATTTGAACATTTTTTCATGCATATATATATTGAACATATGTAAATGAACATTGCGTAACAAATGTTCAGAAAACAGGATATTTACTTCTTAAATCGGATAATAGATGTATCTTTTGTTAAAGAATCTTAACTGGGAATTTTGTAAGGATTTATGTACATATATAATGATTTAAACATATGTACATGATTTCAAGAACATGTCATTAAATAGATGTATAGGACAAAATATGTTGGTGCTGTGTATTTGAGTGGAAGAAACTTTACACAACGGAACTTTAAAAATTCTAAATTTAAAAATATAGATGATACAAGAAAACAAAAACAAGAGTTTTAAATGAGTTAGCCTAAAACGTAAATAAATGCGACGAATATAAAAATGTTCCGACAGGCGACAATAGTAATAGCCGATGCACATTTGGTTATAGTATCTTTATTTGAGGAATATTGTATACTTTGGCTATTTGCATGTGATATTAATTTAACCATTTAAACAAAATCTCGTTCGATAAAGATGTGTTTTACATTCTGTATATCCGTTCTAAAATTTTATGAACTGGTGGTTAACGTATCCCATCAAACAAAATTCCATGGCAAAAGGCGTATAATGGAAGTAATCAAGCTAATTTGATATCTCTATCCAGACCTCAACTACTCACTCATACACATATCGATATGTCACATCATTAATTACAAACCATTAACGAGAGTGACCAAATGTAAAATCTTTATTCCTAGATAAATTTTAATAAATGTAAATTTAACCGCCTATTTTTCAAATGAGAAAAGAGAAGAAGAAAAATGATTATTGTTACGTTCCCACCACGTCATAACCATAAAAAAATGATTGCGTTTGAAAATTGCTTTGAAAGGAAGCCAAAAACGGCAAAAAGAAAGCGCGTTTCGAAACCCAACAGAGCGTTTGTGTTTCGTAAGTAAAAGCGAAATTCGTTCAGTAACGGCGCCGTTACATAGATCTCCGTCAGTCACGAAACGGGGGAAGGGGGGGGAGGACTATAACAATAAACTCCGTCCGCTCGCGAAGGAATAAAATCTCATCCGTTGAAATAATCAACGGCTGATGATTCCTTCAACTCTCCTTTTCTCTCTCTTTCTTCTCCCCCACCAAAATCTCCTCTGCTTTTTAATCAATAAAGAAGCGAACCAGAAATAGAAAGAAGCAGAGAGAGAGAGAGAGAGAGAGAGAGAGCGCAACACAACAACAACAGCAACAGAAAATCTAGAGAGAGAGAAAAGATGAGCGAGAGTAATCCAAAGTGCAAGCGTGACGCGGAAGAGTTTCAAGCTTCGAGCGCAAGCGTCTCTCCACTGAAGAAGAAGAAGCTCAATGATTCCTCACCTGACTCTCACGGCGTCGTCGTCATCCTCTCGACTCCTTCTCCTTCTCTGGCTTCATCCGCGGATTCTGGTCCACGTGGATACTCTCTCACCTCCGCTGGAGAAGACGACGACAAAAGCTCAATCATCAGCTCCGGTTGTTTCAGCAGTGAATCGAACGAAATCGCGAAGAACAATCTAACCTCTGCCGCAGATCTGGAGGTAAAAATTTTGAAAACGAAATCTGCTTTGTATCGAGAAACAATCTGTAAATCTCAAATGATTTTGTTTCCGTTTTTTTTTCAGAGTCATCAAATCTCAGAAACCGAAACTTCAACATCAATCACCAGCAATTTCAGGTTTATAATCTCTCTCTCTCTCTATGTTAAATCGTTTTGATTTCTCCTTATATAATCGCATTCTGATCTCTCTGTTTTTGTTTTAGCAGAAAAGAGGGGAATCTAGTGAGCGAGGCTTTGGGAGAGACAACGGAGACGGAGTCATCAGCAGCGACGGAAAAAGATGACAGGAAAAACAAATCACCGGAATTGAGCAAGCAACCGACACCGGAAGAGATTGAAGAGTTTTTCTCCAGGTTTGAGGATGGCGATCAACAGAAGAAATTCATTGACAAGTGAGTCCTTTAAATTTCTTCTCATATCATCTCTCTCTCACGTGTTTTGAGTGTGGCGTCGCTTTTTCTTGGGTTTGGGGGAAATTTTTTTTTTTATCTTTTCAAAGTCCGTACAAAAAACGTTGGGGGAAGAAGAATGTCTGCGCAGGATAAGAGATGATTCCGTCCGACGCGTAGTTTAGCAAAAATATTAATCAGAATCCTAACGAACACATTTTCGACACGCAGGTACAACTTCGATATCGTCAATGACAAACCGCTTCAAGGTCGTTACATGTGGGATCGACTTTAACCCCATCCAAACCCAAATTACCTTATGTGGAAGATGAAGAAGCAGTAAGGAAGCAAGGAAAATAGGTTTATTTTCTACTTACATTCCACTTGTACAGCTCTCTCTCTCTTTCTCTCTCTTTTTTTGCTAATCAACTTTTAGCCCTATGTTAGTTCGTTCGTACGTATAAACAAAGAAAAAATACAACAACCTTATTGTCGAAAATTTCGGATCTTGATTAAGTAATTACGATTGGTTTTTCCAGGTGACAAAATTAGCAAAAATGTTTGTGGGTTTTCTCATGTTTCGCTTGTTTTTAATAAGTCACAAGCGAGTATAGTACATGGTTCAGGCAATTAATGAACAGACAGACTCATCAGGTTTTTTTAATTGCATGGCATGAATAAGGAAAGGTGGTTCTTGTTTGGATTTTTAACATTGGATGCTTATTACAATTATTTATCTCTACATTTTTGTTTGTCTCTTGTCCTTCTTATAATATTCTTACATTTTTTCCCCCAAAAGAACCATTATTTAAATGTTTCATAGTTTCAGGTATCATAGTACCCCCAATTTACGAAAATATCTGAAGCCAAACATTTTAATTTTTTTTTTAATAAAATAAAATGAGGAAAAAAGAGAAGTGTGCACCATGACATGACGGTACAGTTGGTCTGTACTTCTCTAAAACTTTTCGATATATTTCTCGTTAATATTCTTTTTTATATTACGGAATATTCGTCCGGTTTTTGTATTTTTTTTTGGATCCCCCTCGCCTCTAAACTGTGGGTCCACCACTAAGAAATCATTTTGGCTTTTATTAGATAAGACCAAAAAACAGCTTAACTGGACTGGTGTATATAATTTTCCCAATGAAGTTTTACCGTAATCAATGTGTGATTTTTTAAAAAAGATACTACTATATAAGAATTGTTTGTGTTTAGTTTGTTGATATCGTAAAATAGGAAATGAAATACTTCGAAAAAGGAGGGAAGCAAATCGGAGGGAGCGAGAAAGGTAAATCTCATCATTGCATGATTCGGTTGGGATGCTTTTTACCATCTCTTTCTTACTTGCACAGCCCATAGCAGACACAGGCGCGTGGCAGCACGTGCCTCTGTTCCAACATTTAATTATCGCTTCTCTTTTATTTATTTAACTATGGTTTACAAGCTCGAGTTCCAACTTCAGAGATAAACAAATCAATGACAAAAATTAAAACATTAATAATGAAAATATATAGTATTAATGTAATATATATTTAAGCTTCAAGAAAACGAATCTTTAAAGGTAATCAAATCACAAATCAGATAATATCCTGGGAGAATCAGTCCATATGGACGTAAAGCTGCTTGCATTTACAACAATGTGATCATGCAAATGCAACTGCCATTTTCTACGTCCACCTGTCTCCTTTGAGACGTACCCAGATCACCATCTCATCATCATATACTCATTTTCTGATTTCTAAATAAATAATCAAGTGAAATACCACACGTGTATGCTTACTTGTAAACATGTGAGCCAAGCTAGTTAATTACATGTATACTTTTGCAGTTAAAAATTGGGACTTTTGCATATATTGGGACTTACACAATTTATGAATATAAAATTATACATCTGCGTTTGTGTATATAGTTAGAATATTTGTGTGTGTGTGTGGGTAAAACAAATAGGTGTGGACGTGTAATGCAGAGAAGAATGGTAAAAGAGGAATGAGTCTTGGGATTGTGAAATAGATGTTGTTTGTTGAATATTGTTTTTACACCTGATTTGATACCTATACCTCATTAAAAATTAAAAATAAAGTAAAAACAAAAGATATACGTTACTTGTGATACTTCAAACTCTACCATTTTGTCAAGGGAAAAAAATGAAATTTACTCTCTCTACCACATCCTGAAAATTGTAATACTCCTGTAGAGAGATTCTATGATATATATAGTGTGCTTTGATGTTAGGTCAGAAAAATTCAGCTTTAAGACAGCTGAGCAGGGCATAAAAGTGGGGAGGTGTTCAACTCTAATAAAGATTTCTTATGTACATATTTAAGACATCTTTGTCGACCATATATGTTTCTCTAGAGCCACTATATCACCAACGATCTAGAAAAACATATATGGTCGATCCACAGATGTACCAAATTCCCTCTGTGTGGAATTCCCTGTAATTCAGTTCACTGATGTGTATATATATCTCGTTGGAAATGACTAGTACAGGTAAATTTGTGTTGCTTGTCCCCATACTATCCAAAGGACCCGTTCTCTGTTTTTTTCTATGATCCCGAGAAGAATACTATCGTAAGAGGTGAAGCTCAAGGAATTATTCACAGATTTAGGAATTTTATAGTTCACACCATTAAGACTATATATATAGAGAATGTGAAACTGCTCAAAACAAAGCTAGTTTGGCTTCTAAGATCTCATCATCACATCAAAGCTAGTTTAAACAGCCGAAATGTCACGCATTCCTGTTTTCATTGGCCTTCTCATATTTGCTTCAAGGTTTCTATTCTTGTTTTTTTTGCTAGGGTTATCTACGCCATGAGTTACTTTGCAATCTTCCCTTATTTTTTTAGGAGTTTGATAACTTGTTAATGTATTTTTAAAGTTGATTGACTGTTTGCAGTTGCAATTGTTGTACTCCTATAAATTAAGTCTCATTGTTTGTTTTCTCGAACCTAAACCACACTTTTATGGTATATTCAAAATTCTGTATTTTTTTATATTTTAGTTATACAAAAAGTATATAGAACAACCATTCTTGATAGTCGTATATCGCCTTTAGCACAAGACACCATGGCACCATGCAGTTATCAGATCATTTGAGTCTTTTAACTCATGTTTAGTCTACAGCTCCAAAATCCTGAAATAGAAAGTTAAAATAGAATGTATACCGACATAGTTTCTAATTGTCCTCGTAATAGACGGGAAAATAGACATTTGAAAAGATCAATCGATGCATTAAGCATATAATTTAAGAATCTGGTAATAGCATTTTGTAATGTATATGGGAAATTTGTAGATAAAAAATTCTGAACAATGAAAACTTAAATCTTCAAAAGTTTTTTTTTTGGGAACTATTTAAATCTTAAAGTTCACACCGATGTGCGATATAACTTCTACGTGTACTTGCGTAGGATCAAAAATTTTGTTAAGAGGGGAACTTTAAACTACTCTGGTCTTTGATTACTAATATATAAAACTCGTTCATTAAAAATAATTCTTCATCAAGCTGTGCATCATGTTAATATATTGAAGGTCACCGGTACTAATTATGCAAAATGATGGATAGTGGCTGAAGCGTAAGACAAAGTCGCTTCCGTGTTGCTCTAAAAGGGAACTTCAACTACATTACGGGGTTGACGGACCAAAAAACATATCCGCCATATGGAAAATATTGAGCAACAAGTCTTGGACTTGAAAATCTCCCGACCACATAACTCACGATGTTGGATCATGGAGATCCCAAATGCTCTCTTAATCGATATACTCTCAAGAAACCCCGGGAAAACTATTGCAAGGTGTCGCTGCGTATCGAAGACCTGGCGGTCCATTCTCCGCAGTCCAGAATTCACCAAGTTGTCCTCTCGCCTACGTCTCCTTTTCACCTTCGTCGGGGATGGGAGCCGTTTGTTCTTCTTCTCGGCACTTCAGCCTCAGAAGCTAGATGAGAACTCATCCCTTGTAGCTGTCGCAGATCGTCATAAGAACCTCTTCGCAGAAGAAGCTGTTGGAATTTGTCGCCCTGTAAACGGATTGGTGTGTATCCACAATCAGACATGGACAGATACGGTTCCCGTTATCTATAATCCTAGCACGGGACAGTCCATAGCCTTACCAAGATTGGAGCCTGGGAAGATTGGCGAGTTTCGACAATTTGGATACGATCCGATTGGCAAACAGTTCAAGGTATTGAGCATGACCGTGATCATTTCCGGAAGAATGCGATCATCGTCGGAGTATCACATTCTAACACTGGGGAACAAAGAAGGCGGAGGCGGAGGCAGAGAAGAAAGAGGGGGACATCTGCCCCGTATAAAACGTTAAAATATTTTGTATCTTCATTGATGAACAGAAAAGTTCATGGCCCACCAAATGGTAAAATTTCTTTCACTGCCCTTTTTATGAGTTTAGTTTCAAAACCCATCTTGCTCCTCCTGTTTATGTTCTCACGTTTTCTTTTTTTTCTTTTTTCTTTCTTAGTGTTTCCTATTTTACATGTTTTCTAATTTTCTCCAAACTGATTTTTTTTTTCCTTAAAAGGTATTTATCATATATTTCATTTTCTAAAATTAATGCATTACTTATATATAAATCATGAAAAAAAAACAAAACAGGTTTTGTTTAGACCTATTTGCTATATGTAAAATGAAATATATTATCTGTAGGAAATAAAATATATTAGGTTTATTATTTAAATATTATGCTCTTGGTTAAAAAGTTTTCTGGTTTCTGTCACTCTTAGTGCCTGGAGAAAATTTATGGAGAAAGATGGCATGTCACAAATATTCTTCTCCTGGGCATGATGATGGCATATGCATTGATGGTGTTTTGTATTATCCAACGAAATATGGTGAGTCTAAAGAGGTTTCTACCATAGTTTGCTTTGATGTCAGATCAGAGATATTCAATTATGTTGACAAACCTGAGGGATTGGAAATGGGGGAATATTCGACCCTGATAAATTACAAAGGTAAGTTAGGTGCACTTGACTCTAACAGGGGGATTGATTATGGTGAAATAACTGATGAGAGCACTGGATTTCTTAAGCTGTGGATTCTAGAAGATCATAAGAAACATATTTGGTCGACAAAGATTTACCAGATTCCCTCTATGTGGCGGAATGTAATTCAGAACAACGATGTATATATTGTTGGAATGACTAGTAAAGGTGAATTTGTGTTGTCTCCCAAAATTTCTTCAAGCGACCCTTTTTATGTTTTCTTCTATGACCCTGAGAAGAATATTGTCGTTAGAGTTCAAATTCAAGGAATTGAAAGGATGAAGAAAGGTTATGTTCAGACCTATGTAAACTACACAGAGGATGTGAAGCTTATATAAACCTATCATAGAGCTATCTTGGCTCTATGTTCGCATCACAGGATCATGAGATCTGATACCTGTGATCATGCGAGGCATTTCTGTTTTTACTGGGTTTTCATATTTGTTTCAAGATTTCTATTTTGATTTTTTTTTTTTTTATTTACGCCATGAGTCACTTTATAATCTTCCCTTGCCTGCTACAATTTCTTATCTGATAACTTATTGTAAAGTTGATTGACTGTTTGCAGTTGTAATCCTTGCGAAGATTATGTATTGATACTGGTTATTTGTTTTCTCGAACTTAAACTACACTTTTACCTTTATTGTATGTTTTAGCAAATTCAGCATTGTGTTTTAAATATAGGTATTTTTCTTGTATTTTTTTTTACTTCTACGAAGTATCTTTCTTTTGTTTGCTATAATAAAATAGAACAACCCATAGTCGTCTATCACCAGGACCAGTCTCAATGCAATTTTTAGTCTTTTAAATTTGTTTCGTACTTTCTTGGGCCATGAATGTTTTTGTAGGTTTTTAAAAGATAGATTACGGTTTTTTTTTTTTTTGAAAGATTCACGTTTTAAACAATCAATGTTTTGGTAAAAATGATTTTCCAAAAACTTCCCTAGTTTTTGAGTTTTTAGATCCATTGTGAAGGAAAGCTAAGAACCTTGGCAAAACATTGATAGAGGCGGATCTGTTAGGAAGACTGTAGAGACGCAATTTATAGAAAATATAGTTAGGAGTTGCTAATTTATTAGGTCTATCATACCTCATATTTCATATTTGTATATCATTCTGTTGCATCTCATTAATGTTATAGTCTTAGGAGGACTTATCATAAAATAGTTATAGTGTTAACTTTTCCAAATTAATTTGCTTTAGTTTTCTTTTTAGAATGAAAGAGAGTAGAACTTATAATAGACTTTTCTTGATCATAAAAAAAGAAAGAACTGACTTATTCTTTTATTGAGAAAGGGTCGACGGCAAATGCAAATGATGGATCGTGGGTGAAGCCTAAGATTGGCGTGGCATGGTAAGAGCAGAGACAAAGTCGCTTCCGTTGATCAAAAAGGAAACTTCAACTAGTAGAACGGGGGTAAACAAAAACGTATCCGCCATGAAAAATCTTGAGCAGCAGGTCTTGGACTTGACAATCTCCCGACACAACTCTCGTTCTTGGATCTTGGAGATCCCAGATGCTCTCTTAATCGATATACTCGCGAGGAATTCCGCGAAAACTATAGCGAGGTCTCGTTGCGTATCGAAGATCTGGAAGTCCATACTCCGTGGTCCAGATTTCACCGAGTTGTTCCTGAGCAGGTCTTTGTTCCGTCCACGTCTGCTTTTCACTTACTTTGAGGAAGAGAGCTTGTTCTTCTGCTCATCACCTCAGCCTCAAAACTCTGATCAGAACTCATCTCTTGTAGCTGTGGCAGATCATCATACGTATTTCTCCCAACATATTTCCTCTGGAATTTGTCGCCCGGTAAATGGATTGATCTGCACTCAAGATCGGGGATGGAGGTATAGTGTTCCTGTGATTTGTAATCCCAGCACGGGAGAGTCCATAACCTTGCCAATATTGGAATTAGATAGGATTGATGAGAAACGCTATTTTGGGTATGATCCGATTGACAGAAAATACAAGGTATTATGTGTGAGCTGGCTAACTTTCGGAACACGCAATCTATACGAGGAGCATCATGTACTCACATTAGAGACCGGAGAACTTTTATGGAGAAAAATCGAATGTTGCTTGCCTTATTATCTTCTATACAATGATGGGATATGCATTAACGGTGTTTTGTATTATCCAGCTGCGACCAATATACATGCAAAGGTTTCTATGATAGTTTGCTTTGATGTTCGGTCAGAGAAGTTTAGCTTTGTTAACAAGCCCGAGGGCTTGGAAATGGGGCATTTTTCGACGCTGATGAACTACAAGGGTAAGTTAGGAGTACTTCAGTCTAAAAGAGGGACTGATTATGATGGAAGCATTGGGTTTCTTAAGTTGTGGGTTTTGGTGGATCATGAGAAACATATATGGTCGACGAAGACGTACCAACTTCCTTCTATTTGGCGGAGTGTAATTCAGAAGACTGACGTATATTTTGCTGGAATGACTAGTGTAGATGAATTTGTGTTGTCTCCCTACTCTCAAACAGACCCTTTCTACGTTTTTTTCTATGATCCCGAAAAGAACACTCTCGTAAGAGTTGCAATTCAAGGAATTGATCAAAGGTTTAGGAATCGTAAAGTTTACACCTTTATAGACTATATAGAGGATGTGAAGCATTTGTAGCTAAATAAGCTTATAACGAAGGTAGCTTGGCTCGAAGATCTCATCATCACATATACATGCGAGGCATTCTTATTTTGATATGTATTTTACGGTATGAGTTGCTATATAACCTTTCCCTTGTTTGCTACACTTTCTTAAAGAGTTTGATAAATTATTGTAAAACTGATTGACTGTTTGCAGTTGTAATCGTTGTATAAATTAATGTATACACTATGGTATAACGCATTAGCATTCTGCATGTTTAAAATATGCGTGTTTTTGTTTTTTTCCGGTACAAGAAAATAGAACAAACCATACTTGGTAAGTTGATAGTGTAGCTCGTCCTCTCGAATTTGTTTAGGCTTTGGGCCTTGTTGTGTTTCTTCTATTAGGCCCAATAATTTGTTCTATTAGGATTTTACTAATTAGAATCGAATTGGGGTTCATTGGTTACTAAAAATAAACCAAGTTTTCTGGAGCCATTTCTTGTAAATTTATTTGCATCGCTTATCAGTAGTCAGTCAGTACCTACCCAATCCTCGTGAGTGTGATTAAACAAATCAGTTAATATTTACAAAACCCTAGGAAAAGAAAAATTAAATGTAAGTTGGGTTATGTGCGGTGGAATCAGAACCGTCGATCTCTAAAAACACAGACACGGCTTCGGTAAGAAAATGGGCCCCACGTTTCGGCCACTTCCCAAAGACCCATAGATTCAGCCTTAAACCCCCAAAAATCCACAAACTCTCTCTCTCTCTCTCTCTCTTCTCCCCCCGCCTCCCTTTAAGACCAAATCTCTTTCTCACTTTCTCTTTCTCTCTTTCCGCCATTTCCACAGCTCAACGAGCTCTCTCTCTTCTCTCTAAGAGCACTTTCTTCTTTCCGCTTCGGAGAGGGAGCTTGAGGGAAAAAGATCAAAATAGAAGCTTTCCAAATCTAACTCGGAGACTCTGTTTCCATCCCCGGAGTTATCAGATCGGATCGGACTTCTTTTCTCTTCTTGTTTTAATTTAAGATGCAGACGACCAACGGCTCAGATTCGACGTTGGCAACTCCAGGAGCCACGCCTCCGGTTCAGCAAACGACTCCTCCGCCGCCTCAGCAGTGGCAGCAGCAGCAGCAGCAGCAACAACAACATTGGATGACGACGGCGGCGGCCTTGCAGTATCCAGGTGCGGCGGCTATGATGATGATGCAGCAGCAACAGATGATGATGTATCCTCACCAATACGTTCCTTACAACCAAGGTCATTATCAGCAGCACCATCCTCACCACCTTCAATACGCTTCGTATCAGCAGCACCACCAGCAGCACCAGCAGCAACACAAGCCTCATGAGCGTGGATCTGGAGAAGACGTCAAGACTCTTTGGGTTGGTGACCTTCTTCATTGGATGGACGAGAGTTATCTCCATACCTGCTTTTCTCACACCGGCGAGGTATATTTATATTTATATATATATCATCTGCTCTGAGTTTTCTTCCTTTTATTGGTCTCCTCTGTTTCGGATTTGCGTTCGAATTTGATGTCAGTGAATGATTGTTACGTGTTAAAGTGATGTGTTTGCAGATCTTGGACATGTTTTTGAATTTCTTGTGTGTTTGATGTATTGTCTCAAAGTTAAGGACTTTTCGTTTTTCTTTTTTCTTTTTCCGAAACTGCTTTATTGGATAAGATCCAATGATTATTGAAATAGAAACAAATAGGGTAATGGAAAACAGCATTGACTTGAAAAGGACAGGACAACTTGAGATTTCGTTAGGCAAAAAGTACTGTGGTACGTTGCCACGTTTAGATGAACTGTTTCTTGCTATGGAGAATAAATAAAAACATCAAACATTAAAAGAGATTACTTGGATAAGATTTTCATTTTGTTCTCATGCAGTTTTCGTTTCTTTTTTAGTTTTTTGTTCTCTTGAGATTTTTTGTTGATTATTGTTCTTCTGATGTGTAGGTTTCTTCTGTGAAAGTTATTCGTAACAAGCTAACTTGTCAGTCAGAAGGGTATGGTTTTGTTGAGTTTGTTTCACGTGCTGCAGCTGAAGAGGTTCTTCAGAACTTTAGTGGTTCCATAATGCCAAACTCGGAGCAGCCCTTCCGTCTAAACTGGGCATCTTTTAGTACTGGTGAGAAGAGAGCAGTAGAAAATGGTCCTGAGCTATCCATATTCGTTGGAGATTTGTCTCCAGATGTCACTGACACTTTATTGCAAGAGTTGTTTGTTGAGAGATACCCATCTGTCAAAAGCGCCAAAGTTGTGATCGATTCCAACACCGGCCGGTCCAAAGGTTACGGTTTTGTTAGATTTGGGGATGAGAATGAGAGATCAAGGGCTTTGACAGAAATGAATGGAGCTTTCTGTTCCAACAGGCAAATGCGAGTTGGTATTGCGACTCCCAAAAGAGCGGTTGCTAACCAGCAACAACATTCTTCACAAGGTGACATATCTTCTTGACCTAGAAATGCTTCTTGCAATTTGGATACTGAGGTTTCTTTTGTTGTTTGGTTTCTTTTCGTACTTCTCTGCGTGTTTTCTGTTTGGTTAATGGTTAGTGACTGCATCAAAATCAATACAGTTTCACTCTCTGATACTCTGTATGAAGTTTACTAGCTTTAAGCCAATTCTTATCCATAGGATTTTAAGTTAACAATTATACTAATCTTGATGCACTCAGCAAAGGTTTTTAAAAATAGAAATATTTTGTTTTCATTGGAATAGCTGTGATACTGGCTGGTGGACATGGAGCAAATGGTTCCATGGCTCATGGCTCGCAGTCCGATGGCGAATCAAACAACTCAACAGTGAGTTGTTATACCTTTTCCTCTGCTAGCATCATTCAAGCTCTGTATTGCCTCGGTACTCATTTCCTCTTATTCGACTGCAGATATTCGTTGGTGGCCTTGACCCTGATGTTACTGAAGAAGACCTCAGACAACCTTTTTCCCAGTTTGGTGAGGTTGTTTCAGTGAAGATCCCAGTAGGCAAAGGATGTGGATTTGTTCAATTTGCTAACAGGTGCGGTCTTTTTCCTAAAAAGTGTGGGCTTGACAATCATAAGAAGCCAACCAAACCTGTAGGTGTTTATTATATACTATATCGAAAATATGTGATCTCAAAGCGACTTGCTGGCTATGGCTTTGACAGGAAGAGTGCTGATGATTCCATCCAGAGTTTGAACGGGACAGTCATCGGCAAGAACACTGTCAGGCTCTCTTGGGGAAGAACCCCGAACAAGCAGGTAAAACTTTTTACTATCAGTAGACTAAAATCAAGTATTTTGATAGGGTCAGACTTTGTTAAGAGGGGTTTTTCTAATCCTTGTTGTCTTATTAGAAACGTTAGTGGTTGACAATAGGCAATAGCTGCTGGTGGAATCTAGCACCTTCCCTTGTTTTCTCGTTTGACTATACAAGTGGGAATATCCAACACACAAACTCCATCCCGAATTGTCACTTCCCTTAACATGGTCAAAATCTTGATATTGATTTTCTTCTTCCTCATTTTCCTAGACTTGGAAAACAATGATTTTATTAATTTATTTGATAACTTCTTCGTTCTTCCCATTCCTCTGTTAACTTTTGAGGTCACCAAGCTCTTGTTATATGTCGCGTATGTTTGATAAAAATATCCAATAGACCTCTCTCTCCAATTTTCATAATGTGCTGTTGTCTACTTTGTGGCAGTGGAGAGGAGACTCAGGTCAGCAGTGGAATGGAGGATACTCACGAGGACAAGGTTACAACAATGGAGGCTACGCTAACCACCACGACTCCAACATCTACCCTGCCGAGAATTAAAGAGAAGAAGAGACTCAAAAGTGATCATGATCACGGGTGGTTTAAGCCTCTGTGATTCACAACATAATCAATCAATGCTAAACCTGTAGTCGAAAAAAGAGAATTTTGTTAGACTTTGTTGTTGTTTGGGGGATTCAAAAAATTTTGGTTACTGGTTTTCTGTCTCAAGACTAATATAAATGGTTGTGCTTGTTTGGATCATTTCGACTTAAAAACCTTACCTTTTTACAAAAAAAACAGCTCCTTAATAAATAAAGCACAAAGCTTTACTTTTTAACTCAAATTCAAGTTTGAAGACTTTTTAACTATAAAGCACTTTGACTCTCTCTCTCTCTCTCTCTCTCTCTTCTGTACTTGCAAGTTTCTTCTTCTTCTCCTCAGAGAGAGAGAGTGAAGAAGAGAAGATGGAAGAAGCTTTCATGGCGATGCTTTCGCACTTGCTCCATCTCCAAAACTCTTTAGACCCAACAAGTACTGTCTTTTCCTCCGCCTCCACATCTTCACCGACTTCCACCACACCTTCCTCCCTCCTCTCATCATCATCCGCCGCGCCTTTACTCTTCTTCACTCTCGCATCTCTCCTCTCATTCCTCTCCGTCACCAGATCTTCCTCTTCAACCAACTCCGGCGACTCCTCATCCTCCTCCTCACCTTCCCCACCTCCGCCTCTCCCCGACGGCGATTACTCCGTCACCGCTTTCCGTGCCCTAGCCAACGACCACATCTGGGCACTCGATGCGCCTCTCCGTGACGCTCGTTGGCGCTCATTGTACGGTCTCTCGTACCCTGTCTTCACCACCGTCGTTGAAAAGCTTCAACCTTTCATCACCGCCTCCAATCTCTCCCTCCCCGCTGATTACGCCGTGGCCATGGTTCTCTCCCGTCTCGCTCATGGCTGCTCTGCCAAAACCCTAGCTACTCGTTACTCCCTCGATCCATACCTCATCTCCAAGATCACCAACATGGTCACTCGTCTCTTAGCCACCAAGCTCTACCCTGAATTCATCAAGATCCCTGTCGGAAAACGCAGATTGATTGAGACGACTCAGGGTTTCGAAGAGCTCACCTCTCTCCCTAACATCTGCGGCGCTGTTGACAGCACTCCCGTGAAGCTCAGACGCCGTACGAAGCTAAACCCTAGAAACATTTACAGTAGCAAGTATGGATACGACGCCGTTCTGCTTCAGGTTGTCGCTGATCACAAGAAGATCTTTTGGGACGTTTGTGTGAAAGCTCCTGGTGGTGAAGACGACTCTTCCCATTTCAGAGACAGTCTTCTTTATAAGCGGCTTACTTCAGGCGACATTGTTTGGGAGAAGGTCATTAATGTTAGAGGTCATCATGTGAGACCGTACATTGTAGGAGACTGGTGTTACCCTCTTCTCTCCTTCCTGATGACACCGTTTTCACCGAATGGTTCTGGCTCGCCGCCGGAGAATCTCTTCGACGGAATGCTGATGAAAGGGAGGTGTGTGGTGGTGGAAGCTATTGGGTTGCTCAAGGCTCGATGGAAGATTCTTCAGAGTTTGAATGTTGGAGTGAACCATGCTCCCCAGACTATTGTGGCTTGTTGTGTGTTGCATAATCTCTGTCAGATTGCTAGAGAACCTGAGCCGGAGATTTGGAAAGATCCAGATGAAGTTGGATCGCCTGCGAGAGTTTTGGAGAGTGAGAGGCAGTTCTACTATTACGGGCAGAGCTTGAGGCAAGCATTGGCAGATGATTTGCATCAGAGGCTCTCTTCGAGGTAAAAAGCTATGACAGTTCTTGGTCAACAGTTGGAACTTCTTGTCATTGTTATCATCATGTAAGAGACAAGTGTTTTCTAAGTGTTTAGATAGCATTTATAGATTCGATCCTCTTGAGAAAGTTTTCACTTTTAGCTTCAAGTTTGAGGATTCAGAAATGTTATAAAAAGCTGACTCTGTTGTTGCTATGCCATCATCCCTACTGTCAGTTTTATGACTTAAAGGTTTTGGTTTATGGCTTGTTCTGTGCTTCTGTGACAGATTGAGAGTTGAATGTAACGACTTTGATTAGAATAGAAATTGTGAAACTTTTTAGTTGAAATGAAAAAGAGAAAGGGATGTTCTTAATCTCTTTTCCATTATCTAGAAAAAAACATCACTATGGATTGTTGTCGTATTACAACTTCCCAGGCCTGTGGAATTTAACAGCACTCTTCTTTTGTCGAAACCTTTTTGCATTTCTTTATAACACTATAAACATGGGAATGGGTCTCAATATAACTCCAATTTCCAATTCCATAACAAGATCAGTGAAGTTCTTGACATCCATTCCCTATGTATGCTTTTCCTCTTTTGAATCCGTCGTAACACCGAGTTAAGCTTCCTCATCTTGTTTTCGGCAAAGGCTGTCGAGTAGAGACACCGTGCAACAGTTTGACAAAACCCAAGAAGCTCAGCTTCCCATCAGTGTGTCTTATCCAGTCATGTAGAATGGTATGGACTGGAATCGATGATCCAACACCGAGTTCCTACAAAACATTTGTATTCCCTTTATTTATTAGTTGAAAGTATGATGAAAGGAAAGTCCTAAGTAACGATGATAAACTTACGGAAGCAAGTTCTTCAATGACGATAACTCGGTTTCCATTCATCTCAAAGAGCTCATAAGCATGGCGAACGCTCTGCTCCCAACAATCAAGTGACTCATGCTGATGAACACTAATGGAAGCTGCACAAAACTCTTCAAAATCCATCCCTTTGTATTGAAGTCCATTTAACTGCCATTTCCCAAAACACCAAACTTTTTTTAACCAACCTTGAACTGTATCTAAAAACAGAGAGCTAAAGGCCGAGAACCAAAATGGGACAATACCAATGCTAGAAAGTCCGGGATCCGTGATTCCTTCATTGCTTCTGTCGCATTTGAAGCAAGTGCCTGTCAAACAGAAACTGAATTTAGCTTTGAGCTGTATGCTCTCGACAAAAGAGAAAGAGAGTGAAGAAAGAGAAGGTGCATACCGATCTGATGCTATCCAAAGTGATGAGGCCATTTCTGTTGGGTGCTAAGATTGCAAACTGTGCTTTCAAATAAAGAAGTTCATCTGAAACTAATGTCTTGGACAGAGCCTGGAAAGAGTATTAAGAGTTAGGATCAACTTTTACAAGTGGAGAAAACTAGAAAACTCAATAAAAAAAGGTTGCAAGAAAAATGTACCATCAAAGCAGCTTTGCGCAAAGACGAAGATTTCAAGTACGCTTTGATCTGCCTGAAGATCAGAATATCAAATGGGATATTCATGTTCTTACTACCCGCGATCCAAGGATGCACTGGAAAAAAGTATTAAGTAAAATTGATTAGTATTCATCACAAAGAAAAAGAAGATAACCAAAGAAAGATTGTGGAGATATAAGAGTTACTGACTCAAAGCTTGAGAGGCTGTCATTCTTTTTCGGGGGTCTTTGTACAATAACCTCTTAACAAAATCTTTTGCTTCAAAGGACAATGAAGGCCAAGGAGGTTCATCAAAACTCGGATCAGCTTTTAGAACTGCCCTGAAAATTCCTGATTCAGTTCTTGCCCAAAAAGGACGGCTTCCACATAGGAGAATGTATGCTATTACTCCTATGCTCCATACATCCGCTTCCGTGGTGTAAGATCTGTGTAGAACTTCAGGGGCAACGTAATATGCACTACCCACTATATCATTTAGCCTTTCGTCTGGTCTGACAAAGTCTGATAAACCAAAATCTATGACTTTCAACTGAGAATTATCCTCCTTGGAAGTGTACAAGAAGTTCTGGTACAATGAAAGTATTTCAGATATAAGATAGGAATTAAATTAGGGAAAGTTGAAAAGGGTGACGAGAATTGAGGTTCACCTCTGGTTTTAGATCTCGATGAACAACTCCTTGGAGATGACAGAAAGCTACAACGTTAAGGATCTGTATAAGCACTGCTTTTGCATCATCTTCAGAGTATTTCCCTCCCCTAAAAGAGGTTATAAAATAGTTAGACAGGCAATAGAACATCTCTAAGAAGCATCACAGAACATAAGTTAACTAATTTCACAGCAATGAATCTCTTTGTTTTAATAGCAGACCTTGCTAGTATTCTGTCAAGTAGTTCACCACCTCCACATAACCTGAAAGTTCGAAGAAAATAATTGTTTATTCACAGCTGAACATTTTAGAAGTATGCCAATGCAAGAAAATCAGAATATGATATGCTACCCTAGTTGATTCTTTTCCTCCTGAAAATTTAATTAAAATCTAGTTGATACAGACATTGTATGTAGCGTGATAGCACGGTTTTCTTACTCCATAACGATGTAGACGTTGGCATTGTCCTCGAAAGCATCATAGAATTGTACCAGATTGTTGTGTCCGGATAACGCCCGCAGGATTTTTACTTCTCTTCTCACATCCTCTATAGAGATTGCAGTTGTCATCTGCGAAACCAAAACTAATGAGCAACAGTCTATTATGGATTTAAGCTAACACTGAACTTCAGGACAGCATATTTCACTCATTTGTATATACATATACCGATGCGCTTATACGAATCCAGAATTCAAATAACTTGGTTGCATGATACAAAATTGCATTAGGACCATAGATATCTCATTTTCTTTATGACATAAGCACAAAATGCCTATGCTTCCAGTTTATTAATTGACCAATTTAAAACGTGTAGAATTTTTCACCAGAAAAAGTCAGCAAAATATAAATCCGTTACCATTGAAAATCTTGGCCTTTGACAAACATGGACTAAATATTAAACTCACATCAAAAACGTTATCATCCGAATTCATACATGTTTGTTTTTCTATTAATTTCTAAGCATAAAAGTCCACACGCCATTTATTTTCCAACAAGATGGCTCAAACAATAGGACAGTAAGTTCACAGAGAAGAAAAGAAAAATCAAGAGAACCTATGAATGGTTGCTTCTTCTAACTCTCTTCTACTTGCAGCCACAAGCTATTATTACCATGAAACAGTGTTAACATCTAACAAACAAAATCAGACAACAAACAAGAGGCCCACAAATCTGTAATTTTATCAAACTTCAGCTAACACTACGATATACAACGAAGCATTTCTCTCTCACCAATCATCAAGAGCATGAAAACTTGAAAGCCAATTGAAGTATAAACCTTAAAGATTAAAACTTGAGAAATTGAGAAAGTGTTAGTTAGTTGTAAAGGGTTGACCTTAGATTTTGGGATGACTTTAACAGCAACCTCGTGATCCTTGAGCTCTCCTTTCTTGAACTTAGCAGAGCAAGTGTACCCAAAATGCCCTCTCCCAATCTCGTCCCCTAACTCCATCCTACTCTGAAACTCCCTGGAGAACCCAAATCTCTTGTCCAGCCCCACCTCCTCTCTCTCCTCCTCCTCCATCTGCTGCTGCTGCCTCGCCGCCGGCAGAGTAGCCTCCTTCTTCCCCTTCCTCCGCCGCAGAACATCTCTAATGTGTTTCGCCGGCGACGGAGGGTGGAAAGCACGCGCGAGCTGACGAAGCGGAGTGCTGGTGACGCTCTTGCTCTCTCCTCCTCCTCCTCCTCTCTCACTACCTCCGCCGTCGCGGCTCTTGTTACGGCGGTGCCTGGCGGGACTAGGAGTGTAGAAGGGGAAGAAAGGAGAAGCCTTTACGGCGGTGGAGGTACGAACCGGTGATTTACCGGGATGGGCAGGGGTAGAATCGTCATTTTGGGGAACCGCGTCTTTGTGGGCGTAAGGATTAGGTTTCACGGAGGCGGAGGGTTTGGAGGTACAACCTCCCATACTCTTCTTCTTCTTCTTCTTCTTCTCCGGTTACACCAAAATTATTATAAAATTCAAAAAGACAGAAGAAGAAGAAGAAAGAATTGGGACAGTGAACTTTATGAGAATCACAGCAATGACATTGAAGCTCTGTTTTCTAGAGAGAGAGAGGGGGAAGTGAGCTGTAGAGGAGAGAGAGGCCACATGGCAGAATCTGCGGGGTGTTAAATTGGTTTGATCTGATGAAGGTTAGATGTGGATTGGTGGAAATTAGTTGCTTTTTGCCACGTCTTTCTTTTTTTATTTTACAACACACATGTTTTTGTTATTTCTTCTCTAAGCAATATACGTTCTCTTATTTGTTTATATATATACTTTCGGCTTTTTTTATCATTATTATTTGTCTTTTTTCTTGTCTTTTTTTGTATGTGGGGGCCTCTAGTTTTTGTCTTTTGTATTTTGATACGTATTTGGAGGAATATCAAACCAATACAAATTTTTAAAATAAATTGGTGAATTGTGAAGATCTCAGTTTTTGAAAAGAAAAAAAATCTTACAGAAATGATAAGAAATAGAAACGGTTTTTTTAATCTAATAGTAATAAATACTATACAAATCTAGATGATCCAAAGAGATTTTGTAAATATGATTTTTAATTATTTAGTAAGAAAAAATGATCTAATTCATTAACCCTGTATATTTATCTTTTAAAGAAAATATAATTTTCCGTAAAATTGTATTATATAGCGTATTTTCGAACTTGTTGTCTACATCTAAGTTGTTGGATTGTATTTTTTTAAGAAACAAACTCGAATTAAAACGGAATTCGAAAATCACAAACAACATCCCAAGCAAAGTTACCGTAACTACTTGTTTATGTGTGTGTAAACTCATAATTAGCATGGAAACAAAAAGTGGTCCATTGTAACAATTTTACGATTGGAGTACGCCAGCATGTGGTTGGTGGTATATAATAAGTTTGTAATTTTGTAGAGATTTTACTAAAAGTTATCTATTAACCAGAAATCATAGTCCGTAGTCCCTGCATGGAAATACATATGTAGTTATATAAGTATTGTTTAATCTATTGTCTCTGTCTAGTAGAAACCAAACGGGTCAGCGAAGAAGCTAAATTTGAAATATTTTTACTAATTAAATATAGTCAGATAATTAATTCGCTCTCGAAATCAGGATTAAATTACGTTACAAATATAAATATCATTAATTCATTGTATGTACGTATCTGCTTCTTCTTGAAACAAGTTGATAGTATCTGTTACCCAACAACTTCATTGTATCTGGACAGGATGGATATCAATTTTCAATACGTTTAATAGATTTCAGCATCTTCAAGAAGAATAACCGGTCCACATCTCTAGTTTAGTCTCACTAACTCTTTGATTTGATGATCGCTCTCGAATATTTTACAAGATCGTAGAAGTTACATATTTTTTTTTTCATCTTCCCATTTTAGGACATCTATATAAGAAGTTGGTTATTTGGAGTATATTTTTAATTTCGAACGCAACGAAGTTGTTGTAAGAAGTTGGTTATTGGTGTTTCGTGTTTGATTTAGTTCATCTATTTTGATATATTTTTTATTTTAAAAAGATGCAAATAATGATTAGTTTCTAGTTTCTACTACCAATATTCGAGTCACATAATCAAGATAGAGAGGTGAGGATGATACACAACAGGGTTGCAGTCCTTGTGCTACAAACCCTTCATTATTCAATTAATCTCACAAAAGAAAATATATCAAAACATACAAATAAATTTCTCAAATAAGAGAACAAAAGAAATGTAAAAAGCAAAAAGCCACAAAAAACTTCACCATGCCTTCTTAGTTCATACAGTCTATAGTTTCCTCATCCCAAACTCATGTCCTTGGTTCTGTGAACCCATATCTTAAAAAACCAACCCACATGTATTATTTGGTTAATTCTATAGCTTTTACCTCTAGAATAATAAATAGTAGTCGTCGTTCATTTAGAGATTGTTAGGTGAGAGTGAGATTGACGGTTTGCCACGCCCCATGGTGAAGCCTCTTGTTCCATCAGGCATCCTTGGTCCCTTTGTTGCTGTTTTTGGAGACGAAGATTCGTGTAGGCCCAGGCTCGGTGACATTGGGCCGAGGCTTAGTCCAAGCCCGATCCCGAAGCTACGTCCTCCTCCTAGTGCATAGCTTCTTGGAGATCGTCCTCGTCCTTTTCCTCTCCCTTTTCCCCAGAGTCCTCCAAGATTGTTGTCATCACCCTAACGTGCACACCAAGAGATGTTTTCAAACTTAAACATGTGTATATATGGAAATGTTTATTTGAAAGGATTAAGCAACACTAACGTCATCAAGCTGCTGCTCGGTTAAATGGAGACGTGGAGAGTCTTCTCCGGATTCATAAGAAGGGGTTTCATCATCTATGAGGATGCCATCAAAGTTTCTTCTGTTCTTAAGGACTGATTTTGGCTGTAAAAGACAAATTAACGCGATTTAATCTCAGAGGGTTTTTAAATTGTAAGAGATTTATGTTGGTTGATAAACATAAGAGTGTAATTGATTTACCGAGCATCTAAGAAGCAGTCTCACACGAAGTCCTTTCCTCCAGTTTCTTTCATCGTTCAGCTTCTCCACCTGGTATGGATCACATTCGGTATATCTTAGAAACTAATTCACTGAGTTTTGAATAAAAAATGAACGTGTGAAAGAAGTTCACTCACAGCTTTATCCGCGACAACAGTGTTGTCATACTCGATAAGTGCGTGAATCTTTGGATTAGAACAACAAGAATGTTAAGCTGTGTAATTCCATGAAAAGCTCAAGAAGAGAGGAAATAATTAGAAACAGATCATGGTACTTACTTTGTTGCTCATCAGGAAATCTCCTTTTGGACGAGAGGAGTTTGATTCTGGAGGGTGACAGATTCGAATCGCTTTAACGCTGAAACAAATCCATACTTGTTGTTTGGTAAATTTGTTTAAGTGAAAGTGTGAAGTAGAGTGTTTTAAAAACCTTCTTACTTTCCAACAACTCCAAAGATTCTCTCAAGGTTCTGGTAAGAATGATCATCTGGCAAATTTTCTGCAACAACAGTCCGGCCCTGAAGAAACATTAAACAGCAACAAGAAGTAATTGATATATATAGTTGTTTATAATTATAATGAAGGCTTTCATGATAATTAATTACCTGCAATTCCTCTCTGTCCCTATCAGTAAATGGAACTTTACGCTTAACTTTCTTGCTGTCTTCACTCACAACCTTAATTTGTCCAGAAATCACTCAGTATATACACTCAAGATCTTATAGTAACATGAGAATAAAGAAAGAAGCTTACGAGCTTAGAGGAGGAGCGCAGAGCCAATGAAACTAAGTGGTGATTACTTGTCAAAGCCTTGATCTTCTTGGTCGAAGCAATATAAGATATTGGCACTGAGTTTAATAAATAGAGACACATACATATGAAAACCATGACATTATGAAGATCTTGACAAAATTTTCAGAAAACTGAAGGATTGAAATTATAATGCAATTTGGGCTTACCATAACCTTCAGGGTCTTTGTTAATGTGCTTTGATATGGACTCATTGGCTAGGAGACTCATGTCCGTGAACTGGTACTCAACCTATAATTTTAAAACAATAATTGGTTTCTTGTGAGTCAAGAAATTGATGAATCTTATTGTATGAGTTGGAATTTAAAGGCTAAACCACCGTTCGGTTTATCTGATTTGATCCATCGTTATGCGCAGTTACATCAGTTAACCAACATAATAATAAGGTAAATGTAAATCTGATCATCTCATGACATAATGGTTGTTACGTATCATTTTCATCTTTAAGGCAATTTAATCAGTAGGTCAAAAAAACCGAGGGAAATAAAAAGAAGTAAGAACCTGTTTGACGATCTTAAGGCGGACATCATCGGAGAGCAAATTCTTAGACGAAGAAGAAGAGTTCTGATTCGCCGGAAACTGAACAGCCGGATTCGAAATGTAAAACGCAGCAGCCGGATCATGAAGGTGTTGATGCTGAGCAGGATCTCCTCCTCCGACGAAGATCCAATCCGACGACTGAGAACCGACGCCGGTAGCTCCTCCGCCGCTGCATCCTCCTATGCAGCCGCCGTTGTAGTGGAAGCAAGGATAGAAGTAACCGGAGATGGGAGAAACTTGAGGTGTTGGTAAGGTGGTATGCGATCTCGGTACGAATTCTGGTGCCTGAGCGTTGAATTTGAACGCTGACGCCTGAGCACCGGAAGATCCTCCGCCTCCTCCATCTAATACTTTCTTGTCCGTCGTCTCCTTCGTGACGGATTCTACCTCTTCTCGCTGCATCTGCGCCATTTTCCTTCTCACTATGCAAGAATCTCTTAACAGTTTTTTTTTTGTTTTTTTTTTGTTTTGGTATTTATATTTTTTTTTTCAATTTAACAATAATAATAATACTCAGTAAATTTTATGTTGTTTGTGAATATTCTATTGATTTGATTTCTTCTTCTCTAATTTTTCTCACTGCCTCTTCTAATAATTTCAAATCATGGAAAAAACTTTTGAAGCCCTCGTTTTTTTCGCGCAAATTATGGATTCTTTACGAGAAAAAGTAGCTTCCTAGTTTGACTCTGTATTTTACTATTTCTCTCTTTTTTTTAACGTTGAGTTCTGTCTTTCTAAAATGTATTAGTTACATAAAATTTGATTATAAGATTTCATTTTATTTATAGATATCTTTAATCCAGATAAATGAAGGAAAAACTTCTCAATCACAGACCAGTCAACATTTTTTTAATAAACATTTTTTTCTATAGTCTAAACTTTTTTAAAAACCACCAATCGGTTTGTACTTTCAGTTCAGACTTCTTTTAACTTCCTTGTGTTAAATGAAGTTAATAACCTCTCAAGTTTATTATTTTTTTCAGCCAAAATTCAATGATATAAAGTCTTATTTTGTGTTTTTGCTGACTGAAATGCTGAGTTTCGAATCACAAATAAGTATATTGGCTGTAAAAGACAAATTAACGCAATTTAATCTCAGAGGTTTTTTTTTTCTTTCAACCCCTCATACTAGTATTTATCTATAGGAATAGGAATATTATTATTTCTTTTTTTTTTGTTATCATATTATTTCCTTTCAACCGCTTGATGACTTGGCAGCTTTTGGGTCTATTTATTTAAGAATCGAATTCGAAATCATAAAAATTGTCTCATTTACGTACCATTGTTGATTTGTTGACAAAAAAACAAAAAAAAATCTTTGAATTATGACCACTCTCATTTCGTGTTAATCATGTTTTAAGACACTTTCTTTAGTGAATGGGGAAGTTATAGGTCCGCAATAGTCTTTGTGCCGCAGAAAGATTTTAGAACAATAGCCATCATGATCAGAGATCATCATCGTTCTAGGCAATTGCCTATTGAAGATTTAAAGGTATACGTTTTTGTGATAGCTAATCATTACTTAGACTTTGACCATATAATGGATCTTTAACAGAAAGGCTATGAGCTGCGTTTTAATAGGCCGATGAGCGCTCGTTAACCACATTTTATATCAGCTTCAATGGACAAATCTGTAAATCATGTTTCTCTTATCTTAATCTATGATGCATAACAAAACTAACTGTACTAAGAAAATGCAGAAACGTCTACAACAACGATTTTGATTTGTATCATTACCACAGAAGTGCTGAGATTCTTATTTTTGGTACTTTTATTGTCTACGTAAAGAAAAGGAAATGATTTAAACAATTAGTTTGGTCTCAAAACATATCCATTCTAGTTTTGTCACTATATACCAAAAAGACAACATTTGAGATCACTTCAAAAGGGTGCACTTGCAAGCAAATTCAGAAAACGCATGCTTACAAGTCTCAAAATCGATACCTTTTTTTAGTCTCTGACTATGGCTTTGCCGCGTTTCAAGTCCTGAACTGACCTCTATTGATCCAAATAAAAGTTTCCCCAGGAAATCAAGCAGACTTTTTGGAGAACAGGGTTTTTTTATCTATGTCAAAACTTTTACCAAAATCCGCCGCTTTTCGGGAGAGGCTTGAAAGTCATTGTTCGGTCTTGATGTAGTGGCTGGTCAGGAGTTTTGAGACCGATATGTCTTCGAATGAATCAACTTCAAAGAGTTCTTTCAGCTTCTCATCACATATGATTCTCCTCTTGTCAGAAGGATCCTAAGTTATGAAATTTTTTGTAAAGAAGCAAAAACGGAAGCAGTAATTTGAAAAAGAAAAATAACGCAAATGGCACACCTGAAGATCATTCTGTTTTATGTACTCCCACAATCTCTTTACGACATCTGCCCTCGACAACGAGCTTTCTCCATCACCCAAGAACTTGACAAGAGCATCTGAAAGTGGAAGGGGAGCAAGAAGACCACAACCTTCCTTCTTCGGCTTTTCATCATTCTCGTTTAGTTCGTCACTCTCTGTGTCTGAGCGAATGTATATGATTTGTTTATACCTTGATGAAAAAGGGGACAAATTGAAATTCATATGGCTTTTTTATTACCTCCGTCGCCTGTTTCCATTTTTTGCTTTCCATTTTTGGGAGAGCTAGAGCCAACTGATTCTCCTAGACCAGAGACAAACAACAATTAGTATTACAGTTAAAAAGCCTAGAATGAAGATGGTTCCCAGAGAATTTGAATTTCTCAGTCATCAAATACCTGCATTATCCTCTAAAGGCCGTATGTGCTTGGTTAGAAGTTTATTCATTTGAAACATATTGATGGACTCGAGAGGGAACAGAGATCGCAATGATTCGTCGCATAATATTGTGCGTCCATCCTTCGGATCTTGCAAATTGTTCTCCTTTATGTACTTCCAAAGCAGTTTCACAACCTGAAACCATTCAACAGACAACAGGTCAAAAAAAACAAGGGAATTGGTTAAGAAACTTAAGATGAGTACCTCTGAAATTTAAGCTCAGAGGTTGGGTTACAGAACGAAGAGAAGCTAGTCCACTTGAGCAAACCATGTACCTCTGTCCTGGCTAATTCTATCATCCCAGTAAAAGCCTGAAGCTCTGGCGAGAGGCTGCAAACTTTAGCAAATCCACCTCCTCCTTTTCTCTTGGGCTTCTCCGCGGACTTGGCTGGCCTATTTGATAGAGCAAACTTAGTTTATGGGCATCAAGGTGGCAATAACTAGCTGGACAATACAAGAAATGAGAGAGAAACAGAAAGCTAACTTTTTTCTCTTGCGTTTCCGCAAACTCCTAACTTCCCCTTCACTTTCTTCTTCATTATCCTCATCCACTTCTTCGTCTTTCTCCCCCTTGACGTCTCTTTCCCCTGATGCACCACCTTCATCTTCTTCCTTCACACTAGTTACACACCCTGAGAAAAAGAATCAATTCATTGTACTTAGTTTCCTGGTGGATATTACAAACTCAGGAATTGCTGGGATTAAAAAAGTAATCCCCCTAACATAAAAAAAAAAGCAATGTATTAAACGCAACAGTTTATTAATAGACTTCCACAAAGTGAAAGATGATTGATCAATCTCTACAGCCGAGTATTTGGTTCCAGACACATGATCCTAATTAGCCAATCAAGCGATACAAGTATTTACGACCAATGGCTGACAGCTGACTGAACACGAAGAATATGGAAACGTAAGATATCATACACTCTAATGTGACTGTACCAGAAACACTAATTCCATAAAGAATTCAGGAAGACATTCTAAAACAGAGCTCTATGATTATCATAAACACTAGGCTATAGAGTCTAGTTGAAATCCTATAAGCTAAGAATGTGTAATATTATCATGACAAGGAAAGTACCATTTCCATCATCTAAGGGCCAAATATGCTTGGATAATGCCTTGTTCATTTGAAACATGTTAATGCACTTTACATGGAACAGCGAATGCAGCGACTCGTCACACAGAATCTTCCTTCCATCCTTTGGGTCTTGCAAACCTTTCTCTTTAATATAGGCCCACATTTTCTTCACAACCTAATAATATATACATAAAGGAAGTGGAAATTTTGGCTCGAAAACATATCAGAACCATTCGACAGGAAAGATGAGGACTTTACCTCAGTTCGAGCTAACTGAGAAGTTCCCATAAAATTCTCAAGCTGTGGAGAAAGCTGACATACTTTGGTGAATCCACCAGCTCGTTTCTTAGCCTTTACTGGCCTTAACACAACAAAAACAAACACAACAAAGTTTATCTCTTTTCCCTTCAAACTCTATTCTAAAATCAGTTAAAAGTTTAAACCTTTTTGCCTACATTTTGATTGGTTCCAATGCTAAAGATTCACTCATAGATAAAATCCCAATTTCACAGAAATTTACAATCAGTAAAAAAAGAGAAATTTACCGTTCTTCCTTATCGCTTTCACTACCGTCGCCGTCTTCCTCTCCTCCTTCAGCTTCCGCCTCGGGTTTGGCCATTTCATCGGCATTAATGTATTCTTCTGCCTCAGGGCTATCAGGTTTGTCTTCAACTCCGTCATTGCTCTCGAGGAAAGCATCGATTTGATCCCTCACGAACGCCTTCTTCTCTCTCAAGTCCACACCGAAATCCGCCTCCAGCTGACGACGGACGCTTGCCGGAGTCGCCGTTTCAAGGTCCGAGCTACGGAGGATTTCTCGGAGTCGGGTCACGAGGTCCAAGTCCGAAACCATTTTTCCGTTACTGAAGATTTTTTTTGTTTTTTTTCCTTTAGAAAGTATACAAAGCGGCTGACGAAAGGAAACAAACGATTCTTTGAGGTGTTGAACTGCAAAAACCAACGAGAGGGTAGTTTCGGGAATTCGCTTAATGGTTCCTTCGGTTTTCCTAACGCCGTCGTTTTTCGGTCCTTTATTAGATTTTTCGTAGGTGTCCGATTACGACCATGTAGTTACAAATATAATTATGGCAGATAAATTAACACGTTTTATGGGTAGTATTTTCGTTATGACTGTTTGGGAAAGAATTATAGATTTTTTTTTTTCTTTTTCTAGAAGTTTCATCACCCAAAAAGAGAAGTACCGTACAAGTAAAGAGATTTCCTTTTTTAAAATTTGTTCATGAGCAACTCGAGAACTTCCCGTGAAGTCATACCTCCCCAAGGAAGAGCGGACCACAAATGTATTATCGTGAGACTTGTAAAAATGTTACCACTTTTTCTCGTAGAAAATACAACTTTTTATTCAAAATATACTCATAAAGTCGAGACAATATCCTTTAGTTCTGGGGGAGAGCTGAAGACTTCTTTGCCAACACAGAAATATAGCTAGGAAGAAGACAAGTGAATGGGTCTAAGAGATTGTAACTCATTTTGCTCCAGTATTATTTCCCCCAATGCATTTCTTGGCTTCCTATACCAAGAAACTAGAGCAAAATGCCCTCCACTATACACCATTTGCAAAATGTGGAACAAGGACACACTCCCAATATATATAGTAAGGTGCTAGCTAGAAGTTTAAGTTGTTTGAAGAACAATAAAGTGCCAAGGCATATCTACATCATGCAAAAGAATAATAAGTAGATAACAATGCAAGTTGCCTTATCGTTCTGCAGAATCCAAAAAATATCTCATTTAGAAGTTACCAATATCATTTTTTGTCGGTACCAATTATATAACTTCTAGTAATGAAATATATAAAGTGTTTATTTGTTACATGTATTGTATTCGCAAATGTTAAAAATATAATATGTGGCTCTTGGCTAATTCTGTCATGGGTCCGTAAGAGTTTACAGTTAATAAAGTGAACCACTGTCATTCGGTGTAATCGTGTTTTAAAACTATGTCATTTCAAGACAATAACTTTAGAACAAGAGCCATTCTGACTTCTTGCTTGTCGATCATCGATCTTTGCAATAATCTTTGACAAATTTGATGGTATAAGTTTTGTGAAGGCTAAATGGCTAATAATTAAGAACCTCTTAAAACCATATGATTTTCAACAACATGGCTATGAACTGTGTTTTGAATTAATGGGAGTCCGGTTAACCAACGGTTGAGCATTTTTTTTTATTAGCTTCAATGGTCAAATCCTTGTAAGTTGTAACCAAAAATTTCCCATTTTTATAATGATGCATAACGAATTTAAACAATACGAGTCCACCAAGAGGATCACAACATATTCTTTGATATTTAGTATCAATCTTGAAACCAACATATATATAGATGTTAAAAGAAAAAAACAATCCCAACTTCTTCTTTTTTTTGGCCGAAAAACAATCCTAACTGTACTAAGAGTGTAAGAACTTTCCAGTCACAAATACCTGCATTATTCTTTAAAGGCCATATCATATGCGATGGCTTTTAATTATAGTTTTTTTTTCTTTTTTTTTTGGGGTCAGAGGCCTTTAATTGTAGTGTACTGAACATTTTCAAGCAATTTATCTCATCCTGAAAATGTGCTACAAACACAAAGCTTATTCAAGTCTCAATGTACAGTACTTTAAAAGAAAATTATGATACGGTGGAAATTCCCAAATAAGAGATGGCGCTTTTTAAGACTCTGCAGAAGATGAATTTCTACTTGAAAAAGAAATATTAAGAATACATTAACAAAGGAAGCGGCAGAAAAATATTTGTGTATTACACTCAAGTCATCAAAAGTCTTTTGTATCCACATCACATATCCTAAAGAACATATTTATATGTAAACTCAATAGTCATCCGAATCCTTTGAGTCAACATCAGTCATAACATTAGTATCATAATCAAAATCTCGATCAACGATGGTGTGTTTCGGTTGATGATAATTCTCCAGAATCTTCACCGTCGTCTGTGGGTCTGGGATGCTTTAGACGCTCCTTTTGTAGTTTGCTGGATATCTGTCTCATTGTGATGTCCACTTCACTCAATTTGGCTTTGATTTCTTTGGCACTTGCATCTGAAATATACATAGGTATAAAGGATTTAGATGACATAATAATACAAATAAGAGTCCTCATGATAAAGAAAAACGAAAGAAGTTCAAATTTAATGTTACTGTGTAATCCTCCAAGCTCTTCAACGGCTCGATCAAAAAGTTCTTTCAGCTCAAGAGTCCAAACGAAACTGGGTCTTCGTGGTCGTCGAGGTTGCGGGCTTTGCGGCGGAACAGTTGGTGATGTGGGAAACGTCGGCGTCGGAAGAAGTGATTCCAGTGGAAAAGAGGGAGACGGCGGTGGTTCAAGAGATAAGAAATCCAGAAGAGTTGGTGATGTGGGAAACGTCGGCGTCGGAAGAAGTGATCCCGGTGGAAAAGAGGAAGACGGCGGTGGTCCAAGAGATAAGAAATCCGGAACAGTTGGTGATGTGGGAAACGTCGGCCTCTGAAAAAATGGTCTTCTCGGTGGAACAGAGAATGCCGTCGGTGTTCCATGAGATAAGTAACCCAAATCAATAGTTGGAGATGAGGAAAACCTCGACGTCAGAAGAGATGATCTCGGAGGAACAGTGTATGAAGCCGGCGGCGAGAGTGAAGAATAATAATTAACAAGAACCTGACGTGTATTAAGCGCCAGAGTCCTCCCTGTGTACCAAGAAATGAAAGAGAGAGTTGAGAATAGAAAAGATAAACGCATTAAGCACATCATTGACATATGAACAAGAAGAAACAAAACCTGACTCCTGCTCTGAATCACTTTCGTAAAGCCTTTTTATCTCTTCCTCGATCTCTTGACTACGATCATCCAATGATTTCAACTCATACTTCATATATGTCTCGCGATCCTCCATTGTTCTCTCTTGCTCCTCCCTTTCTTCTCTCTGATCCTCATTCAAGATTCTTTTGTTACCATCTGCGAGTGATTTTCTCTGAGCCTCGATCACTTTTTTCTCATCCGCGATGCTCTTTCTCTTCTCGTTAATTGCTTTTTGATGATCTTCGAGTATCTTTCTCCTATCGGCGCGATCTTTCATCTGACCTTCAATGTTCTGCACGTACGCATCAAGTATGGCGATTTGATCGGGAAGTGACGGAGCTCGAGTTAAATCGCCCTGGAAAATCTTGATAACTGGATTTGACATGTTGATGAGTAACTGAAGAGAAAACGTACGTCAGCAGGGAACTTGGTTTTTATACGTTTGGGGTAACAGTTATTTCTTTTAAATTATAAGGTTTACGAGCCAAATTTGTAAACTGTCAAATACTTTGCAAAGGGTATAACGGTTGTGTCATCAGACTGTTAGTCTGTTATCATGATGTGAATATGGGTTTCTTAATCGGGCTTTAAGTGGGCAATTAAATGAGAATAAATGCCCATTTAAACCCATTTAGCTTTAAAATAAAAATTTCAAAAAACCCAATTGAACCCATTTATTTTACGGGCCCTCTATTAACCCATTTATATTTTTTTTGTTTTTTTCTTCAATAAAAAACGACGACGTTTTATCTTTGACGATAACCTAATACCTATTCTTCCTTTTCTTCTCGCCGTCGTGAAAAACTTGAGTTTTGACGATAACTTCTCGCCGTCGTATGAGTGTGATGCAGAAATCTTCTGCTTGTTAATTTAAATTGGGTTTTCTCCATTGATCGAGATAAGCCTCAGGTAACCAAATCTTTTAGGTTTTTGACAAATTCTTAACTTGTTTCTGTGCTCCATTGATTTTGAATAGTGTTCGTACAGAATCGTACTCATGCTTTGGCTCTTCGGTGCATTACTAGCTGGATTCGTCGAGAGCAGACCCTTTTAAGCTTCCGTGAGGTAAGATCTCTCTCTTGCTTTCGATTTGTCTTCTGCCTCTTGATTTCACTCGTGTTGAGACACCTTCGTGTCTTATTGTTGATTATGTTTGTTCACAAAAGAATAATGTTTGTTTAGTCTCAGGAAGTGATATAGCTTTACTAGAGTTCGTGACTTAATGGTTGTCTTTGCTAAGCGCCTAAGAGTAGTGGAAAGCTTTAGATTAGCCTTTGTTTTGGTTGTGTTTGAATATTAAAACATTAGTTAAAACTTGTTTTGATTGTGTTTGAGTTTATTAAATATGTTTAAGTTTGATTTCTGGAGTAATAATGTGTTTACATTAGTAAGAATTTATAATTTGATAATAGGTATTGATTTTGCAAGAGAAATTATATAATTTATGGACAAGATAACAAAAATTCGTAAATGGGTTTAAATGGGTACGTGGGTCTAAAAAGACTACCCTAATAGACCTTACACTTAAATGGGTTTAAATGGGTTTGAAGTTTAAATGGGGTGGGTTTTAAATGGGACGGGCCTAAATGGGGTAAGTATACCCATATTCTCATCACGAGTCTGTTATAACGGTTGCAATACAAAGGACATCGTCTTTCTTCCTCAGTTGGTTGGTTTACTTTCCTTTACACCATACCTCTCAATAAAGTAGGAAAGCATCTTAAATATTACTTTAACTCGAAAACTACATGCAGATGATAAAATGTAAATCACCTTATAACATTTAGACCCAAAACATCAAAATGTAAATCACTATATATTTTTTACATTATATAGATGGAATTTGTTTCAACTTGATGTTACAGACTTACAGTTCTGACAAACATGATTTTTAAACCAATAGAACTATAAGTCTATAACAAAGACTACCAAAAGTTTAAAAAACCAATAATCTCCTATCTTATAATTAAGCTAGATTTGTTTTCTAGAACCTGAGTAAGTATCATATTGATGAAAGTAAAAAACACTATCCTCAGTAGACTAGGTGTTTAGGACAAGAATTAAAAACCAAGGATTCCTGTAAGCAAGAATAGTTAATTGAATTTCAATCCATAAGCATTGTGAGATCTAAAATAACACCCCTTAATCTTATATTGAATCTTATATTGAGTTTGTATCATGGCAAGAAAAGTTGGAAAGAGAGTCAAACCATCTAATAAGTTTCTTGTTTTTTTTTTGTTGATGAGATACACGAAAAAAATGCTTTGTTCAGCTAAAATGCAAATGTAACAAAGATATTTAATTAAAATGAATGTTTATTATCCTTGAGAGTAGGGGTGGACATAATTCCCGACCCGTCCTATTCCGTCCCGTACCCATTCCTGAATTTCCGTCCCATATATTTCCCGTATTTCCATATGGGACCAAAGTTTAATTCCCGATTGGAAACGGGATGGGACAGGATCGGGAATCCCGAAATTCCCGAAATTCCCGAAATCGACTATTATATAGTTATATATTTTCATATTTTATAAAATCACAAGTAGTTTATATAAATATATTATTAGATTATATTGTGAATTGAGATATTTAAATCATATTGTTTATTTTATATATTTATCTTATCTTAAATGAATTATTATTTTCAAGTTTTTCACATATTTAAAATATTATCTAATATTTTTTTGTTATATAATAATATATATGATAATAAATTGAAAATAGATTAAATACATGTTATTTTAAAGTTATTTTAAATTTTGAAATAACCTTTTTTAAAAATGAAAAATTTCATTCCCATCCCGCTCCCGTCCCGCTCTATCCCGATCCCGTCCCAAATTTTAAATGGGACAAGTTTTTGATTCCCGAAATTCCTGATCCCGTTCTCGAAAAATCCCCCAATTCCCGAACGCCCAAAAAAAAAAAAAAAAACTCAACTTTAGGCATAGAAAAAGTAAGGAAATACGAATTTCCAAAATATTATTCAAAACATACATAACCAATAAAATAAAATTTATTTCACCAAAAAGTTAAACCCTCCTTGTTCTTGTTCTGCCGTTGAGACTGCATTGTAACAAGTTAAAGTAATCATTAGTTAATCTATATTAATACAAATATACGATTTTTAGAAACAGTTATTGCAATAATCATGTAAATTGTCAATCTATTACAATAATCAGTGTTGTTCAACCTACTTTTGCATGGCTTTCATGACTAGAATGCTCTCCTACGTACCTAGGCGAGATTCTTCTTGTTGAATTAATTTCCTTGTCTTCTCGGCTAGTTTCCTTCTGTCCTCATCGAGAATCCTTTTCTTCTCAGCGAGATTCCTTCTCGCCTCGGCGATTTTTCTTTGTTTCTCGTACAGGATCGCACGGGCTGCAAGAATACAGAAACAAAAACAAACCCCCAAGAAACTAAAAAGATTAGAAGATAATCAAATAGAAAGAACTGTTCGAATAGAGGTTCAAAATACCTGCAGCTCTTTCGATCTTCGCCTCATCGAGTTCCTTCAGACGTTCGTCAAGTTTTGATATTGCTTCAGGAACTGTTTCGATTTTTGAGAGTTCTTTCATAAATTCACTTAAATCTTTCATGGGGGCTTTGAAGGGAAGTTCGGGGGGAGTAGTAATTAGTAAGCGCTCTAGAGGAAGAGTGACTTCCTGGACGAGAATGACGAATTAGGTATAATTAAATGTGAACGCAGCACTCTTCTTCTCTCTCACCAAATAAACCCTATTTTTTTTCTTTCAGTTATACATATATACAAAGTTAAGTTTAATAATACTCATTAAATTATCTTTGCTAATTACTCTAACTGAAAATTAGCCATATCCTAAATTATAGGTGCCACCGTTGTCGAATATTATACTATTGTCTAGTGAAAACGGAAAAGTATATCCTTAATAAAATCTAAACAAATTCTACATATATATTCTTCCAATATTGGATGATTTACTTTATGATCCTCTTAATAAAATCTAAAATTAAAAAATTGATACACCGTTATCCAAAACTGATGATTTGATGAATGAGGTTTATATATTGTTTCATCAGTACAGGACCAGTGAAAAAATTGGAAGGCATATATGATATTCCTAAATTAAGAATGTTCCAAATTAAGACTGTGAATTCTTCAAATTTTCGACCTCTCCGACCTCTCCGACCTCCTAACTTACTTCCGATATCGATACACGGATACATTATAATTTATCACACATTGTGTATTTGATGCTTAATAGAGTCTGTAGGCATTTATCTATGAGATGTTAACTAAAAAAAAGGCACTTATAGATATATTCTTATCATCATTTTAGGCACTTTCCGTGCTTAGAGCACTTTTTATTGCACAAAACCTATAAAGCACTCTACATAGTTCGTAACTAGATTTGGTCTGGTTTGGATTATTATATATATATGAACATGAATGAGACAGGAAAAAAACATAATAGCTTTTTCAAATAGAAAATATATACTGGTATTTACATATCACGTATAACAGTTACATAAAAACATATATGAATCTACAAAGACTGATGTTTCTCGTACGAACATGTCCTTCTTTCACCTGTCTAAAGAAGTGAAAAAAGGAACCTGAGACGTTTTTCTTGGACTCTGACTCCATGATCTTCGAGGCGAAGGCATTGAAGGGATCATCCTCTCAGGATTTCTACTTCTTCTGCTCTTTGTTTTTCCCTGCATCAACATTTTCACAAACCCCTCTTATGAATTTATCTGCTCAAAGCTACGTACGGATTGAAGCTTTAAATCGAAATATATCTTACCTTTAATCTAAAGTGGTGTAATTCACTTTCAAGTAAATCAACTTTTGTCTTGAGCTGTTCAAGTGCCTCTTCAGCAACTTCAGGGTTTATGTCTGTGATATCTTCTCCTGTTACACCTGCTGCCTGAGGAAAATTTGTCCACACATAGATGTTTAAAATGCATTATGTTAACACCCTGCTTTGGAGTTTCAGATCATTGGAATTGCAAAGCTTATTACAGTGAAAAACCATGATGTTCTCTTACCTTTAAGATACTGGTGGAGAGAAATAATAGCTTCTTACCCAGATGCATTCTATCCTCTTCGGTTTCCTTCAGTTTGGTACTTAAATGATGCATCTTGTCAAAGTTTGAATGTTGGTTCTTTCCGGAAGATGCTCGGTGCCAAGCAAGCTCTTCTTTCGCTCGAGAAATATTCACATCTGCTCGTCGTAACTTCAGATTGAGCTCATCAAGCTGAAGTTTTAACACATTGTTTTCTTCCTGTTGGATATGATAAGAGATATATAAAAGGGTAATGAGTACTAGAATAAAGAAGCGATTAAAGAAATGCTCAGAGAAATATTGAAAGTTAGAAATTTCTTCTTGCCTTGATTCTAGCATGATCGCGAGTTCTCCACTCGGGGTTTTGCTGGGACGATAGCTTCTTCACTTCTCCTTCAAGTTCCATTACTTTTCTTTTATGACTACCATTCTCCTTCTGTTGTAAGTCAAAAGCTTTAGATATTCTCTGTGACGACTAATTTACTTTGTAAAATGCGTAATACTAAAATCGAATATTGGAGCGCCAATGTTCCTGATTTTCTAACCTTCAGGAATTCATTTTCTTTCTTGAGCAGTTGCTCATGCTGCCTATGTTCCTCCAGTTCTATCTGTGCAGTAACTAAGTCAGTCTGCTTTCCTTCGATCTCCTCTATCCATCTGCATCAAGACATTGTGAAGGAAACTATGATAAAAGCCAAATCCCATCATCCTCTATTGAAAACTTGACAGAATAAGTTACGTGCATACCCTTGCCTTTCCTCATTATATTCATTGAGTTGCTGCTTGAGCTGAGAGACTTCGAAGTCCTATATACGGAAAATTTCAGACAAGGGATTTTTGATGATAGTATTACTAACTTATTAACCATTCTTCCAAAAGAAATTACCATTTCTCGTGAATCTGAACTATAACGTTGAAGCATCTCTGCTATCTTTGATACTTGCTGACTATCCAATAATGACTGTGAAAAAAGGAAAAGAAAAAAGCGGAAGAAGAAATAGAGGTCATTGACTGAATGTAACGTGGCCAAGAAAAAATAAGTTAAACAGTTACTTACTGCACAATTCTGTTTGAGTCCGAGCATAACTCGAGTAATATCATGGGTCATGCTATCCACCTTGGCGAGTTTTGAGTTCAATAAAAATATCTGGGAGTAGAAATACGAGATTAAAAATAAATACTATGTGGATGCTAACCGTTCTAATACAACACATTTTCAACTAGTTACCTCTTTCTGCCGGGTTGCAACTACAGTTTCAAGCTCCTCAATTCGTAGCCTAGCAGCTGCAAGCTCCTCATCCTTCTCAGATCTCATTTGTTGTGCAATTCCCAACCCTATGCACCTGAACGGAGAGCCAGAACCCCGAGGCTTCCCCGAACCTTTAATCAATGAAGAATCCACAGCTTGAGAAACATGGATTTCTGGCTTTACTTGCTCAGCCATTGCCTCCAATTCTTTAACCTATTTGGAATGGATCAGTGTAAGCAACGCCAGTCTTTTGGAAAAACAATTGAAGCAAGTCAATCTATTTGGAACCATCTTTACCTTATGCATGTATTCTCTAGCCTGAGCCTCAGCATGCATATTTAATTCCGAGATATGCGCGCTGAGTTGAGAAATCTGTTGCGGAGTAAACATACATATGTCACCAAAAATGTCATACATATGTCATCAGAAATTTTAAGAGTACCTTAAGAATCCATGACCGTTCAAATAGGCATATATTGTTACCTCGGTCTTTTGGTCAGCCGTATTTCTCTCAAGCGCTTCTATATGCCTCTGAGCTTCCTTAAGATCCATATGCTTTTCATCTAAAATTCTTTGACCACACAAAATAAATAAATGAGTTGCTTTGAACATATACCAGTTTATGCTGCTTAATTTTTTCTAACCTTTTCATCTCCTCATCAGCATTTCTACCATTTTCCATCTGCTGGCGTATGCTATGAAGCTCCGTCTCCAGCTCCTCTCTTTGCAGACGCTGTCTTTCAGCTTCTCCTTTGATAACGTTAACCTATTGAGATACGCCTCCATCAGAAAAGCAAATACATTTGGTAAATTAACTGTTACATAGTAGCAAATGATTTAATTCTAACCTTATCTTCAAGAACATTGATAGTATACTCGAGCTTCTCAACTGATCCCTCTAATAGCTTCACTTCTTCTTCTCTCTGATCGGCATACATCTTTCTTGATTCAGCAATCTGTGAGAAGAGGAGAAGCGAATTTTAGTAAGCATCGAAAAAAGTGTTTGAGAAATTGACATGTTTTGTTAAGTCTAACGGTGTTGTTGTCTACCTCTTGAGCTTCTATGTACCTAACTTCAAATTGTTTAGCCTCAGCTTTCATTTTCCCGAGTTCTTCTGTCAGATACAAAACCTCATCTTGGAGATTATCCCTGTCATCGATAGTCTCATTTAATTTGCTCTGGGTAAACTCAACTTTATCATTCAGTTGTCCGAGAGCATTTCTTAGATTAAAGAGCTCCATCTCCATGCTCTCCGATACCTTCTTTGTCTGAATCAGCTCCTCCTCTAGAGAGCCTTTTTCTGCCAAGAGATCGTCAGCTTCTGCTCTAATTTCTTTATTTTCCGCTGACAGCTGGTTTTGGGACTGCCTTACCTTTTCAATATCTGTTTCAAGGTTGCAGATAATCTCCTTGCTCTCTTGCAGCTGAACTTCAAGCATTTGGGCGTGAGAAACAACATCTTCTAGTTCAGAGGTTTTCGAAGCTAGTGTCTTTCCTAAAGCTTCAACGTGAACCATGATTTCCTTTGTTTCATCTTTCTTATCCCTGGAACTGGAAGCAGATTCTTGTAGTAGGCTGAGGTCAAACGACAACCCCTTTAGAACATCATCCTTTCGCAAAAGCTCATCCTCGAGATTAAGATTTTCAGACAGCAAGTCTTCTACAGCAATCTGTAATGATTGAACTGTATCTGCGAATTCCGAAGCCTTCTTGGCGTTTTCACATATCAGTTCGAACATTTGATCAGAAATAACCTGACCATCCCTGGTTAGTTTCTCCAGTATCAAGCTATCTTCAGAACATTTTGCAATGCTTAAGCTCGTGACATCTAAGGCTTTAAGCTGATCTTCACCAAAATGTATTAACTTGTTCTTGAGGGAGCTGTTTTCATTCTTCAACGCAGTGACAGCATCAGTATAAACTTGTATATCCCTTTCTTTGATATCCAATTCTTCTGCAGTGATCGACTGAGAATGTTGGAGACTGTAAACTTCAGAAGCTTTCATCTCTAAATCCTTCTGTAGGTCAGAAACGCGAGACTCCAAGAAAAAGACTCGTTCTCCAAAACCCGTGTTTACTTCATCCATTTCGATGGTTTTTCGCACACTCTGATTAAGATCTGACGAGAGAACCTTGATTTTTCTTTGTGCATCAGTCAGCTTTTGTTTCATTGAAACGGTCTCCAATTTGTTATCAACCAGACAAAGGTCTTTGAGCTCACTCTCCACCTGAGAAACAAACAATTTCTCTTTAAGATCCTCAACGATGGCCTGATGATCAAGAAGCTCTCTATCCAAAACTGCGAGACAAGAACAATATTCTTTTACTTTTAGCGCCAGAACAAGTGACTCAGCATCCTTTGAGCACAGATCCACTAAATAATGCTGAACTTCTGAGTCAAGGAAATCATTTTTCTGATTCAGATGCAGCTTTTGCTCCAACAGAGTTTCTGCAAGGTTCCCATTGCTCAAATCTATTTCTTTCATCAAAACATCAAGCTGAGATCCCATGCTGTCAGATCTTTGCAACATCAACTCCTCCTGGTACTGTAAACCTGAAATTTTCTGCTCAAAATTGCTTAATTTTGTAGTGAGCAGATTAGTTGCTTCTTCATTTCTTGAAATTCTCTCAAAACCATTCTTTACATCAGCTAACAGTTTACCCTTGAGCGTTGTAAACATTTCCAGCTCCCTTCTTAACCTGAGATTGTTATCTCTTAATCCGGCTATGGAAGAGTTTGATTCACACAGACCACGTTGAAGCAGACCATTTTCGGTATTGACCCCTGTAACTGTTTCTAACAAAACCCCCATATGGCATAGATGTAGAACTGAGAGAGCACAATCCTTCGTGATTATTTCTGACCAGATATCCTCGAGGAACAACCTAGCTGACTTTGTTTCTGAAACCGAAGACTTTAAGTCAGATATATCATTGGCCATGCCAGTCAAGGCCTCGGATGATTCATCTTGTAGTTTTCTGACAACAGTTTCCAGCTCTTGGACAAGATTTCCTATTCCCATCAAACTTGACTCGAATAGCTTCTCAAGGTACTCAACCTTCTCATTTTCTTTGACATTTATGGATTCCAGCTCCTGCAGTTTGTCAGCTAAGGCGTTTCTCTCTCCAAGCACGTTGCTTTCCCTTTTTTTCTTCTTTTCCAGGTCAAGTTTCACCGTTTCATTTGCTATTATGAGCTCATTGATCGTGATATCTGCTTCTTTGATAATCCCTTGAGCCTCCTCAAATTTCTTTAGAACACACAAATTTTCCACATATTCTTGGTCGGCCTTTATCTTCACCTTAGCTAATTCATGCTCCAAAGTCTGTAAAATAGATTAAGAAATTTAGAAAAAAGAGAGAGAATACATAGCATCTGAGAGCGAATGTAAATAGGTGAAAGTATAAATGCACAGTCCCATCTGTCTAAGAATGAGAAAAAGAAAAATTGAAACCACACAAGGATCAACGGTTACTTGCCTTTAGTTTATGATCTGTGACTTCCATCTTCTGCTCATATTGTTCTTCCATGTTATTCATCACAGTTTCAAGGTTGATACACTGTGCAGCAAGATCGTTCAAGTTGCTTAAGCTTCTTTTCTCAGACGACTTTAGCTCTTCTTTCTCATCATGGAGTCTGGCCATTTCAAATTGAACTTCCCTCAAACTTACAAGAGCAGATTCCATTTCTTGCTTTAGCAGTATAATCATTTTACCTTTCTCAGTAGACACCTGGCTGCTAACTCTCATGGACTCCGTATGATTTTTGTTTGGAGTCTTCTCTATGCAAGACGAGACAACTACATTCCTTCCAACTTCCTGTTTGAGAAAATTCCAGTAAAGGACTAAGAACACTACAAAACATAGTAAGCCATGATCGTTTAAATAAGAAAACTTGCAGCTCACCTGTCCGTCACTACAGTGGGCTGGAGACCCTAGTGAATTCTCTGCCTCAGTGTATTTTTCATGTTCTTGACACATGTTTATGCATGATCTCAGTCCAGATACGCCGCCCTTAAGCTCAGTGAGCTTCTCTTTCATGGCTGAAATCCCAGCCTCCTCAATTTCTTCAAGCTTTCGTTCCATAGCAGAAGCATTCCTTTCTTCTTCCAATAGCTTGCTTCTAAATTCGTCACAGGTTACTTCCAAATCTTGTAAATGTTGCTTCAAATAAAGAATTGTTCCAGCAGATTCCTCAAGCTGGAGATCCTTTTGCTTCAGCCCAAGAGTATGGGACTCGATTACCTCAGAATATCGGTTGACAATTACTAGAGAAGCTGTTGCACAATGCGATGCTTCATAAATCCAATTTTTAGCCATCTTCAACTTCTCCTGAAGCCTTGATATAGCCTCTGTTTTTGTGCACAACTGCGATTGCAACAGGAGAACATGTGTCTCCTTTTCCTCGTACTCTCTCTGGTGCGCTTCACTCATTACTAATGCTGCCCCTCTAAGAGACTTCAACATGGATTCTATATCACACCTCTTTTTATTGGCATCCTCTAAACAGCTCTCAAGATCTTCAATCATTAGTTCCCTCTCAGAAATTGTTCTTATTAACCCTCCAACCTGTTCAGATATCCATATCCTTTTATCTGGAAAGGAACCCGAAATTAGATCAGCCTGGTAACATGCATCTGTAAGGTCTTCATTCCCATTCAGCAGAATTTCTTCAAGCTCAGATGTGAGAAGTTCCATTTCGTTTGACATGATCTGTAGTTCCCTTTCTTTGCATCTGAGATTTTCTTGCAACTGCTCATTATCCATGGTCGTATCTCGCAAGTTATCCTGCAGCTCCTCCATCCGAGTTTCCAAAAGCTTCACCTGCTCTTCAGTTACGTTTTCTTTTGATTGGAAATCATCAACCTCCTTCTGAAGAACTTCGAGCTCATTCTGCAAACAGACAATTACCTCGGCAGTTTCAGCTTCGGCTTGCCTGTGAACTTCGTCCATTTCTTCATCTCCACATGCCTTCGAAGCAATATCATTCTTGAACAGCATGTTCAACCTCTTAGCTTTCTCAAGAGATGCTTGCATTTTCTTGAACTTCGTGCCAATTGCATTGTCCTCTGCAGGATTATCTTTGAACTCGTTGTATTGGTTGGACTTCATTGCTGGGATGTCAAGCTCTTGCTTTTGTAAAAGCTCAACATAGTTCTCCTTTATTCTCCTCAAGTCTACTGCTTCTTGGATCAATATGATGTTTTGTGATTCGAGGGCTTCAACTACTGACTTTGTCTCGCCCAGCTCACGATCTACATTTTCTTGCTGCTTGCTCATTATAAGTAGTTGGTCCTTCAACTCTCCAATGTCAATTTTTAAGCGAACTGACTGTGCCTCTGTATCACCACGTAGTGTTCTTTCCTCATCGAGTATAATTTTCAATACATCCAAATCTAGCTGTAGTTTGATGATTTCTTCTACATGGTTGGCCTGCTGACCAGAAAGTGTTTCGGGCCGCTCAAAATTTTGAGTTCCCAACAGGGCCTGCAAATTTTTGGCAATATTAAACGGTTAAGTGAAAACGCTCAATGGTAATCTGCAGAAATAATACCACAGATGGTTGTGCAGATTAGTTAACCACACTGTTCTTATTGTATAGACCTTTTCTTTGTTGGCGCTATGTTCATCAGGTGTGAAAGCTCTGATATCGCTGACCATAGCCTGAAGATCATGGATTTCCCTGCAGAAGATGGGCAAGAAGACTTATCACGGCTATGGAGAATATGAAAGTCTTTTGGGCATATACAAGGAAACAAACAAGAATCGTCAGTCAGATTTGCTAACCTACTAAGCTTTGCATTCTCTTTCAGGCAAGAACCAAGGTTACTGCGGCATTTTTCAAGCTCGTTGGAGGTCTTTTTTAACTGCGATGGAAAAGACATCAACATACTGAGATTAAAAGGGTCGAATAGAAAGAAAACAGGAGAAGGACTTCTAAACAAGAAAATGAATCAACCTCCTCCTGTAGAGAATAATTTTCTTTGCTAATACGTAATGCATCCTGCGCCATGGAAAACACAAAATCATAATTAGAACAAAGTATACTAATGACACGCAACCAATGAAGCATAGCCCGTCTGGATATTAAGAGATATTTTATGTAAAGAGAAAAATAGATTTCACCTGTGGCTCTATTCCATCATCATGTTTTTGCCAGTCAGAATTTTCATCAAGAAACTGGAAGAGCTGCAAAGTGGATGGCTATGGTTAAGTATGGCATTGCAAACGAGAAGAAGAGTGATTCAGTAATAAGATTAGTGCTAACTAGAGGCACCTGGTTTCGCAGATTCGAGACTTCGCCGAGTAGAATTTCTCTTTCACCTTCCTCATAGAACTCTTGAAATCTGCAAGTACCATAATATCAAAGCTTTAAGAAAACACTAACGCATTTCCGCTTTAGACGTTTCCCGAAAAAATATTACCTTCTAAGTTGGTCCAGAAGCCTTATGTTTTCCAGTGCAAAGCGAGTCAATTCAGGATTTTTATCAATTTTAGCTTGAAGCAGCTGAATCTCTTCTGATAACACGTTATTCTCTTCCAGCAAAAAAGAATCTGCAGATATATGTTTGCCAAGAACTGATTCCAGCCTCTGTATCTTGTCTTCCCGGAACTTGAGCATCATTTTTGTGCTCCTAGTATCTTCCTCTCTTTGCCGAACCTAAAAGATAAATTGGCATAAAGTGATTCAGGCTCTAAAAATAAGTGAGAATGGGAGCAGTGAAGGTGAAAAAGAATTACCAAACGGTTTAGATGCTCAATCTCAGCTTCAAGTTTCTTAATCGAAGCATCAGCCACATGTTCTCTTCTCAATGAGCCAGCAAGGGTTATCTCCAAAGATTTCAACTGAAGTATGTATATAGGATTTTAATGGAATAACAAAGCAGGGGCGTATGAATCCTCAGTAAAGCTCAATAATCATTAATTTATCAAAGTTCTTATACCTGCTTTCTAGACATCCTTACACAGCCTCCAGATTCATAGACAAGTGAGTTACCAGCCTGTTGATGTCCTGCCTCGTGCATTTCATTTGATGGAGAATCGACTTGGAATTCTGTTAAGTTGGCTGTTGCTGATCCAAATGACAACGCCCTGGAGATGTTCTGGCGCTTGAGGAGGGAAAGCTCTTCCTGTTCCGTACACACACACACAATTGTCTTAGCTTATTAACAACTTGATATAGAGAGCACCTAGTGGTTGTTCAAAATGTTACACCTTTAGAAGTCGGATTTGACGACGTAATTCCAGGACGTCTCCATTGAAATCTTCGTTGACCACAGCCTAAAGAATTTGAAACAAAATTTATCCAAATTTTTTTCATGATTCACCACCCTCACCAATTCCAATATGGATAACAGTGCAAACTTACATTATTCTGGATTAGCTTTGCTCTCTGAGCAAACTTAAGAGTGTTTAGCGTCTCTGCTGCACAACTGCCAGTAATAATCCATAGAAGCCATAAGTTGAAGTTGTTTACTTACTGTACGAGTCTAAGTAAAACAGGATCAAGTTAGTGTTGAAAAAATACCTGACCGAAGGACTAGCATTAGCAATGATCATCGTTTTGGAATTGCCACCCAATGAATCCTGTAGATGAAATGATTACCGTTATAATGCCATGGAATGGTAGATTGCAACTTTAGCGAAGAAAGGCAATGAATTAAGATATAACCTGAAGGAGGAATGTCAGCCTTGAATCACGATATGGAATGTGCCTTGGTTTACCATTTGCAACATCCACAAGAACCATAATGACATGTCTGCAATCAATAATAACAAAATAGCAAGATTCAACATAATAAGTAATTGAGAAAACGATTTATGCAAGGGATTTAACTGTTCCTTGGTTACCCTAGTGTGGACAATGATTTATTGATATTAGCAGCTTCTTTTAGGCGGTCACCCTCAGCGCCAGAAGTTTTCTGCCTGTTACAAAATGTAGAATGTAAGACGAGGCTTCAAAGGAAATACTACCAAGCAAAATCACCATAATTACCTCTCTGATCCAGCGAGATCAACCAGGTTCAGTCTAGCAAAACGCATATTAGTTGTTGAGTCTTTTTCCCATCTGCTCTCGATCACGCATGTAAATACACTATGTGATCGGCTGCTCTCTCTGTTCATATTTGTGGCTCCAACTTTTCGATTCAGAGAACCCTATTGTACCAAAGATAAGATTTCAGGAACAATAAAAATAAAATAAAAATATTTGGGAGATGACAGTACTAACCTGTGTGATAAGCCCTAAGATGTCTTGAACACTCTCTACTTCAAACTCAGTGAGATTTTCCACATATACACCGTTCTTAATGTCCTCTCGAAGCTAAGAAAGTGAGAGCTCATTAGAAAACTGAGCTTTACGTATCTGTGTACTTCACTAGCAAAAGAATTTAAAATTACCTGCAAATTTGTTGAAGACGGTTCAAGAAGGTCTGTGATCTGTTCATTGTAAATCTCAAGGAAAGAGCATTTGCAATTGTATTTAAGTCTCTCGTCTCTTCTGCTCTCTTCTTCCTGCAACAAGAACAATGAGGGAAGATGCGATTAACAAAGTTAATCATGTCTGTAATAGACATGAACAAAAGAAATATCATAAGAGAGTTACAGCTTGTATTCTTGCAAACAAAAACTCAAATATCCGTGGCATCATTCCTCTGTTTGGACTTGGTTTAACTTCTAAGTCACCGACTTCCCCGAGCATTGTATATGTTTTGCCACTTCCTGTCTGTACAATCCCAACAAAAAATTACAAATTAGGAAATGAATGCAAAATAATAAGTAATTCCAAAGAAGGAAACTGTTTCCACTCGGTTTTATAGTACTGGAAAGCTCATCTCATAGTAACCTTGTAAGGGTTTTCAAATGATATAGAGTGATATACCTGGCCATAGGCAAATATACAGCTGTTGTAGCCAGACAAGCAATTTTCCACCATGGGCAGACCAGCAACCCGAAAAAGGGTTTCCTACAAATTAAGGACGGGAAAAGAAAAAAACATGATTTCAATGAAGAAAAGGAAACCAAATTTTCTACTTTGGATCTGAGTCTTACCTGGTCAATGGTCTCACAAGCCACATGATCAAATAAAAAACGTGTTTCTGGTGGTCCAGTCCACGCTACGCATTGCGAGCTTTCCTGCTTTAAACACCTAGTGTACCCATTTATACTCTTCTCCATGCTATTAAGTGGTCGGACACGTATAAGAATCTGCAATACATTCAATAACCTCACTCAGCGAACCAATGCTTTATGTTGAGAAAAAAATAAAATCAAAAACAATATTGACATTCTTGTGAAAAAGAAGCAACTTGGTGCAGCTAAGGAACCTAGATGCATACATACAGGACATTAAACAGTGAGAAGAGTAATGCAACAATTGAAGGAGCCCCAAAAGAAAAAGACTTTGCTACCTGTACGTTGTGATCCATCCAGAAAGATGGATCCTCCTTAAGGTCAAAGTGAGGGACTTCAACACTATTAACAACAGCTGAAACCTGCCCAGTAGAGCTAGACAAGCCTTTGTACAACGAGGCATACCCACCAGCTCTAACAGCTCCTGCCCCATCGACTTTCCCTCTGTAACAAGACCCCGGAGGCTTAGACACACTCTTGGTCGGCGTATTCTGCGTCGAATTGGTCTCGGAATAAGCTCTCCCGACAACTCTACCGGTTTTAGGAGTCGTGTTCGTGATGGAATCACACTTGTCGCCCCAACCGAATCGATTCTTAGAGAAGGCAGCCGCGGAACGATGCTTGTAATCAGGCGTCCGTAAAGGCAATGCTGGATCTGGATTCTTGGCTCTAGGCTTAGACGGAGTTCGATCAATCTTACTACTCCGGGACTCCTTATCTTGTTTAGGGTTGTTCAACGGATCCTGGATCGTGTTTAACGGAGCCCTTGATAGAGAGATTGAACAAGAAGAAGACGAATCGTTGGTGGTTTGAGACAAAAACGAAGCTTGGAGATTCTCAGGGACATTCTCTATTTCCTCGTGCTTGCCGGAATCTCTACGTGAAAGCTTGCCATCCCTTAACATGGTTCCCTAATCAGAATTCACGAAATGACAAAGTCAGAAACTTGGAATCTCAGCTAAAGCTTTAAAAAATGGAACTTTTCTTACCGTTGTAATGAATCGAGCAACAAAATCCAAAATTTCTCTAGCTACTGATAATTTCTCTCTCTCTTACTCACTCATTCACTCACTCGCACTTCTGACTTTCTCTCTCTAGATTCGCATGATTTCAGCAGTAAAGCAGGACGGAGAAAGGGATGGATGATGTAAAAGAATCAGATGATGAAACGGACGGCTGAGATTGCATCCTATGTTTTGCGCTTTGAGGCGGAGTTTCAAATTTGAATTTTGGGTAGGGCTTTCTCAACGTAATAAATTAAGGTTTAGGAGGGTAGTTTCGTAAATATGCGACGTATTTCTCTTTCTTTTTCAAAAATTATTCAACGACTCAGAAGGGAGATACCCAATACGGGTCCCATTCTAATTCAAATATTGCGTTGTTAATAACAAATATATTCCCCCAACGGCTTACATATCAAAATTCGAGAAGCTTATTAAATTGGTTTTAATTGTTTTCTTTAAGTTTTGGACAGGGTTTTATTTGGATCGGTTAATAATATTTAATTCGGGTTAGAATTGGACCCGGAAGTACTAAATATTTAACTATGTACTCGAACTGATTTAAGGTTGTTTAGCATCCAAAATCTGACTTTTTAAAAAATCACATAAATAATCATAAACCATATAATTTGCTTGTTTAAAAAATATATATTATAGGGCTAATCCTGGTTTAGCCCATTGATGAAAATTATACAAAGTTTTAAAAAGGTTAGAATAAAACTGGACTTAAATAATATAGGGCTGGGTTGGGCCAAAACTCTTCATTTATCATTTATATAGTGAAAGGGCCTTTACTTATTGTTTTGTTTAATTTTTGGATAGTGTTTGGGCTCGGGTTGATTTGGATCGGTTAGTAAAACATAAATCGGGTTGAGAATTAGACCCGGGACTACTAAACTTAAATCGGGTCGGGTTATAATCCTTTATAAATAAACTCCTCATATGGTATTTAGTACCCGCTTCTTTGATTTTGATCCCTTTGGCGATTTCTTCTTTCCTTCCTCCGATTTCAGCGTTGCTGCCTCGGAGCTTCTCTCCGACGTCGTGCGCCGTCTCTTCCAATCGTACAATTGAACTAGTTGTCCTTCTCCGGCATTGGGCTTTTACACTCTCAATTTAGGATTTCGTCAAGGTTGATCATTGATTTGTTTGTTTTCTAAACAAAAGTTTTGAGGAAATTGTAATTAGAGCTGATTCCGGGAAGCAAATTTGTAAGTTTTAGTATGGATGAACACAACGAGGCTTCCTCAGGTAATACATATCTGCAGTCGACATGGTCTTACTTGTGGAACTTTAGGTTTTTCTTTTTCTCAATATTGCATTTAGGTCAGCTCGTAACTGTTTTTCGTTTCGGGTTCTGAGTCATGTTTTAGGGTATAGTTTCATTAGATAGAGTCTAAGACTTGCAGCCTGAATATTTTGCATGTAATTGCTATGAATTAAATTAAATGCGTGATTGTGTAATATGCAGTCTCTCTTTAGTAGCCAAGATTTTGTTTTTTAACAGCGTAACTTATATGTTTTGGTTTGCAGAGGAGGATGAAGAATATGAGGACAGAGACAGAGGACTGGGATTTATCTTTGGAAACGTTGATAACTCTGGTGACTTGGATGCTGATTACCTTGATGAGGTATTTTACTATTTCAGTATGATGACGTTGTTTTTTGAAGGCAGAGCCGAGGGCTTAAAGTATTTTCATAAAAGTTTTGCTCTCGCTTTTGGTGTTGTCTTTCTAGATATATCTGTGTTTTATTGGTTATGATTTTGTATACTTGTGTTAATGATTATATTTTCAATTGTACAGGATGCCAGAGAACATCTTTCTGCATTGGCTTCATCTATGCCAGATATACTTGTAACATTCTAACTCTTTATAGTCTTGTTTCCTTAAGCATATAGCAGAGTAACATGTGCGTCTTTTAAGTGATTTTTTTTTAATCCCCTTTTTTCTTGTACTGGGATGACAAAAATGGTGTTTCTAAACTCAACAGTTGTTGGCTAATTCAAAAGGTACAACAAGTGATCCAGCTGAGCAAGGTGATGTTGTCCGCCTGGTTTGTTGTTTATCTCATGCAGTTCTTTATTTTTCTGTTAGTTTTTAACGTTTAGTTTGAATTCTACCCTCTCTAAAAAACCTTGGTGTGGAGAGTTACTGAGAAAGCTGCTATAAAATCTCTACCTCCCAATGCAACGTTCTCATCATCCTGGTCTTGCATTCTCTTAGTTTGGCCTTAGTCTCTATTTAATACCGAATAATATAATGGAAAGTGTCTTGCCTAAGCTGTATATATACTTTACAACATTATGTTTGAGATTTTTAAATCTGCAATATTCTACATTACCAAATCCTGGTCATCAGTTTGACTAACTGTGATGATACACCATGTAGATTATGACGAAAAAGCTGAGGATGCTGTTGATTATGGGGATATTAATGAAGAGTATGATGGGCCTGAAGTTACTGAAGAAGATCATCTACTGCCAAAAAGAGAGTATTTTTCGTCTGCAACTGCTTCGGGTAGTTTATATTCCAAAGCTTCTGTGTTTGACGATGAAGACTATGATGAGGAAGAAGAGGAAGAAGAACAAGAGGAGGAGAGCATGCCATTTGAAGAATCGTCTGAGTCTAAAGAGAGTGAATCAGGTTTGCTATTAAAATCGCCGTTTCGTTAACTAAAAGAATTCGCAGATTATATTCGGTACTTTTGGTGTGTCGTTTTTCTCAAATTGATTTTGTTGAGCTTCTCTCTAATTGATTTAGTTGAGTTATTCTCCCAAACTTATACGTCTTGAGCTCAGGAAAAACTTTTTCAAATCTGTAGTCTTAAATCCTGCGATCAGAACTCTTGGATTTTTTCTTAGATGTCAAGAAAAGTTATTGCTCTGCAGTTTTGAGACATAAACAGTTATTGCTTTGCAGTTGTCTTAACGGAGGACAAGGCTTTGGAGTATGGAAAGGAGGCTACCATCTTGGGAAATGAGGATCAGGGCAAAAATGAGAAATGCGCCACTTCACTGCCTACTTTGTATGTGGAAGATGGTATGGTCATCTTACAATTCTCTGAGGTATTTGCTGTCCATGAGCCACCACAGAAACGGAACAAGAGAGAAAATAGATATATCACTCATAGAGGTATGTGATCTGGAATGGTTTTCTTGTTTTTTATTCTTCTAAACCCTATTGAGTTTTTTGTTCTGTCCATGAGTTTCTTAAAACTGCAACAACAATAAAATTTCTGTATATGTTCAGTATTTCCTGCTAAATTAGGTGTTGAAAGCATGAGGACTTTTCCTTTTATGTTGCTGAGAGAATATACTAGATATGCGTATTTAGTCTTTCTTTTCTCCCTTTTTGTCTTCTGTTTATAATTCATCTCTTCATTTGGGCACTCTTATATCATATCATAATAACCTTCTTTTGTACAGACAGATACAAATCTATGGATCTTGTTGAAGATGATGAGGAGTTACTTCTTAAGAGCCATGGTAGGATCGACACTCATGTGAAACAAGCTGATCTGATTCAGCTGGATGTTCCGTTACCAATCAGAGTGGATCTACAGCTGGTAAAAGCTGGCACAGTCGGAGGTATCACACCAGAATCGAAAGAATTTACCAAGCTAGGAAGGGATTCATGTACCATGGGTGAACTGTTGAAGCAGGACTTAAATGACGATAATTCGTCGCTGTGCCAGTCTCAATTATCCACGGAAGTTTTTCCTCTTGACCAGCATGAATGGGAACGTCGAATTCTGTGGGAAAATTCTCCTGAAGCTAGTTGTAATTCTGGTAAAAGCTTCGAATCTGGACATGAGTCAGAAAGCATGCTGGTTCAAGGAACAAAATTAGAGACTGAAAAAGAGAGCTTAAATGTGGTGAACTCTAGAGAGCAAGCTCGAGCTGACAAAAATATCCTTGTGCCTTTTTTTGTTAGTTCCTTGGAGTCTCCTGGCTCAAGAGGTTCCCACTCTACTATTGAGTCCACTAACAAAAGTAGACCTCATCCACAACTCCTTAGGTTAGAATCCCAGTGGGATGAGGATCATCTTAGTGAAAATGACGATGCTGGAGGGAAGAATCTAAAGCGGCTTAAAAGTGAGGCGCTTGGTCGCTTTGGTAGACTTGCATTGCAAGAGAGAGATATGGGGGATGAGACATGGGTAGATAGCATAATATGGGAGTCGGATCAAGAGCTGCGCAGGTCGAACCTAATATTTGACCTTCAAGATGAGAAAATGGTCTTTGAAATCCCGGATAACGAGGAACGCAAACATCTTCAACTTCATTCCGGATCGATGATTGTATCCGGGTCTTTAAAATTCAAGGATGGAAGCTTTCAGGAAGGCTTTGGATCAAAATATGGGTGCCAATTCAATATTTCTAATGACAAGTTCTATATAGATGGGAAAAGTTGTCAGCAACTGCAAGCAAGTGCTAATAAATCAGGGGCACAAAATTTGAGAATAATTCTTCATTCAGCACCAGCTATGAAATTGCAAACGATGAAGAACAAGTTGAGCAAGTAAGTGGATAACTCGTATTTAAATTGTTTTTTATCTGCACACTTCAAATTGCTACCACACTGCTTTTTTAACATCCATCTTTAGTGGTTGTTGTTAAAATGTTTTGAGTTAACTCGTTGCAGTAAAGACGTAGCAAATTTTCATCGGCCCAAAGCTTTATGGTATCCACATGACAATGAGCTAGCCATCAAGCAGCAAGGAAAGTTACCCACCCAAGGATCCATGATAATTGTAGTTAAGAGTCTGGGGGGTATAGGAAGCAAGCTACACGTTGCCGTAGAGGAATCTGTCTCTTCTTTAAAAGCCAAGGCTTCTAGAAAGCTAGGTTGGTTATTTTTCCTCTTACTTTCTGTCTACTGCATTATGACACGGATTCTCTTGGGAGAACTTGCTTGTACTATCAATTTCACTGAAAAAATCTTGGAGCTCATCTGCTGAATTTTTTTTTTTTGTAGATTTAAAGGAAACTGAAGCCGTGAAGATGTTTTATATGGGAAAGGAACTGGAGGATAAAAAGTCTCTTGCGGAACAAAATGTTCATCCAAATTCCTTAGTCCATCTTTTACGCACCAAGGTCCATATGTGGCCATGGGCACAAAAGCTTCCCGGCGAAAATAAATCTTTGAGACCTCCTGGGGCATTCAAGAAGAAATCTGACCTATCTACTCAGAATGGCCATGTTTTCTTGATGGAGTAAGACAAACTTCTATATGAGACTTACCTGTCAAATTGGGAATTTTTGTGTCTTTTCCATCTAAAACTGCATTCTACTTTGTGACTCTTGTGGTTATTTTGTTATATATGTCTATTTAATCACTTTTTATCAATCTGTGTTAGGTATTGTGAAGAGAGGCCATTGATGCTCAGCAATGCAGGAATGGGTGCAAATTTGTGCACGTATTATCAGAAGTCATCCCCAGAGGATCAACAGGGTAACTTGCTGCGCAATAAAAATGACACCTTGGGCAATGTGATGATTCTAGAACCTGGGGACAAATCGCCTTTCCTTGGGGAAATACACGGTGGTTGCAGTCAGTCATCTATTGAAACAAACATGTACAAAGCACCTGTTTTTCCTCATAGGTTGCAATCAACGGATTATCTATTGGTCCGGTCTCCTAAAGGAAAGCTCTCTCTAAGGCGTATTGACAAGATGTATGCTGTTGGACAACAGGTTTGGCTTTTCAACGATTTCTCTCTTTATTTTTCTTTAATTAATGGTTAACTGTCATAAAGTCGGCGTGCTGACGTTATATTTTCTTAGGAACCTCGAATGGAAGTAATGTCTCCTGGATCAAAGAATCTGCAGACTTATTTGGTGAACAGGATGTTGGTCTATGTGGACCGAGAATTTAGGAAGCATCGCCACCGTATTCCTGCAGATGAGCTGTCTTTCTTATTTTCCAACTTATCGGATGCAGTAGTCAAGAAGAACATGAAAAGTCATGCTTTTGTTTTACAGGTTATTGTCAGATTCTCATCTCACTTCCGCATAAGCGGCATCTAGAGTTGCATGCGCACTCTTTCTCTTGCTCTTTTTCGCGTCATCATGCAAGCTTCTATATCATATTATCAAGCTGACCTCTTACATACACTTAAACAATGCAGAGGGATCAAAATGGCAAACTTTTCTGGTCCAAGAAACATAATTTTGAAAAGATTCCACATGAGAATGAGTTGAAAAATATGGTGGCACCAGAGGAGGTAAGTCTCGATTTTGAGTTCGTTTCATGTTATGTTTAGTGAGCTTCGAGAGCTGTTTCTGGATATCTATATTTCTAGATGCATTCTATGTTTTCTTGGCGTAGGTGTGTTCCTATGAGAGTATGCTAGCTGGGCTGTACCGGCTCAAACATTTAGGGATCACTCGATTTACATTGCCTGCCAGCATATCAACTGCATTGGCTCAGCTCCCAGATGAAGCTATTGCTCTTGCCGCTGCTTCTCATATTGAGAGGGAGTTGCAGATTACTCCATGGAGTCTGAGCAGTAATTTTGTTGCTTGTACAACTCAGGTGAGCATCACTTATCTATATTAGGAGTTTTATATGCAGTGAGTTCTTATCTTTATGTTATATCCCTAATCCACAAAAGGCATGGTCATTCATCCGTTCACATTGCTCGAGCGATACATTATTAGCTCTTTGCACGCAAGACTAGGATCTATTTCAGCTCTATCATCTCTAGTTTAGTGGAGTCTTTCTGAATCCTATCAGTGGAAGTGGATTTGATGTTCATTTTTTCGTTACTTGGCCGATTCTCATTATCTGATTTTCAATTTTGGGTTTGAGTAGGACAGAGCAAATATAGAGCGTTTGGAAATTACTGGAGTTGGCGATCCCTCTGGACGAGGTCTAGGATTCAGCTACGTCCGAGCTGCGCCAAAAGCACCAGCTGCAGTTGGACGTATGAATAAAAAGGCAGCAGCCTGTCAAGGAGCCCCAACTGTCACCGGTACAGATGCTGATCTTCGCAGGCTAAGCAGGGAAGCAGCCCGAGAGGTTCGTTTCTTTATTCTAAATGTCTAGGAACCTATAAAAGAAAAGTAAAGGCCTTCTAAAATTTTGACCAAGTGAGATATGGTTTCGGTGGATCTCTTTTATAGGTTCTTCTTAAGTTCAATGTTCCTGATGAGATAATTTCCAAGCAAACTCGATGGCACCGTATAGCTATGATACGCAAGCTATCAAGTGAGCAGGCTGCATCTGGTGTACTGAAGGTTGACCCTACGACAAAAGGTAAGTATGCCCGTGGCCAGAGAATGTCTTTCCTACAGTTACAACAGCAGGCCTGGGAAAAGTGTCAGGAGATTTGGGATAGGCAACTTCTGTCCCTTTCATCTTGTGATGACGATGAGTACGAGAGTGAAAATGACTTGGACTCCTTTGTTGGAGATCTGGAAAATCTACTTGATGCTGAGGAGTGGGAAGATTCTAATATGTCTAAGAATGACAAGTTCGATGGAGTTAAGGGACTCAAAATGAGACAGCGGCCATATCAAGTTGAGACTGACGAAGAAATTGAAGATGAAGCTGCTGAATATGCCGAGTTGTGCCGATTGCTGATGAAAGGTACGTGCTTTCAACTATTGCATTCGCGCTATTCAGCTTAAGATCTTTTTCTTAATGAATCACTAATCGGTGGTGCTTGTTTAGATGAGGATCATAAGGAAAAAGGGAAGATGAATGTTGAACTTGTCAGAAAGGATAGTTTCATTGCCAAGAAACCTATTGCCACCCAACCTGATGCATCTTTCTTAGTGAATGGAAGCACCGTCAAAGACACAAGAAACGTTAGTGTGAGTTTGGAAATTCTAAAACCCTTTCACTATTTTCTGTTTTTGATAACTGTGTTAACTTGCATTAAGACATAATATAGTAAAGTAACTATATACTTGTACTTTAGTGGTCATTCTGAGGTGTTGTCTGTTCTCTCTGTCTAAACCAGGTATTGAAGGAAAGAAAACCGGCGAGAGAGAACTTCTTCTGCGGAGCCTGTGGCCAGGTATAATTTCTTCTTTGACTAGATTATGAATCGAAACTAATTCAAAGAAAAGAAAAAAAAACGCTTGACTATTATCTTCATGGCCAGCCTGGACACATGAAAACCAATAAACACTGCCCAAAATACAGAGCGAATACAGAATCACATCCCGAAGGTATAGATATGAAGAAGTCTGCTGGAACACCGAGTTCTTCAGATCTATCTGGCCAGGTCACACTGAAACCTATCAAAAACAAGAAGCCTGTGCCAAAACCTGCAACAAAAGTTTCTGTAGATGAAGCTCCGAAGGGAGATAATTCAACTTCCAAAACCAGAGGTCTTACTCTGAGGGTTAGGTGTGGTGTCCCCGCTGAAGAGATGTTAGATAAACCAAGAGAATCAAATGTTGAATCTAACAAACCTTTGCATTCGTTGATGCCTTCATTTATCAGAGAGAGAGGGGAGAGCGAGTCTCACAAGCCTTCTTTTTCTGGACAACCATTGTCTAGTACAGAGAGAAATCAGGCTGCCTCAAGCAGGCACACTATTTCAATCACGCAGCCATCATTACGCATGGATAAAGGTCAAGGTGAACTCGTGATACGGCCGCCGAAAGAAATAGAACGGCCTCAGAAGAAACTTGTTATAAAACGTTCGAAAGTGATAACTGATTATAACAGGAGTAGCCTTGAAGAGAGTTCGCAGTTTGAGTCCAGGAAGACAATGAGAATGGCAGAAATGGCAGATTTTCAGAGGCAGCAGAGATTTAGATTGTCAGAGAACTCTTTAGACTGGGGGCCAAAAGAGAATAGAATATGGCAAGAAGAACGGGAGATAAGTACGGAAAGGCACAGGGAAGCAACGTTGAGAAGAGATTACGATGAGATCAGAAGATACCAAGGGACAATACGAAGTGAAAAGGTGGAAGAGGAACGGCAAAAAGCCAAGAAGCAAAAGAATCTGCAACCCGAATTAATAGAAGGATATCTAGAAGATTATCCTCCTCGAAGAAAGGATAGAGGATTGTTAGAAAGAGTTCAGAAAGTCAGAAGCCGGTATGTCTCTGACTTTGAAAGGAACGGTGCGGAGTACGTACCTCAATCTAAACGACGCAAAAAGGGAGAGGTATGATTCCCTTTGCTTCAATATTCCACTTTGATCACTTTATGTTATTGCTCTGTAACCACGTTGCATGCTTTCATGTATTCACACGTCCTTACCATTTGCTGACATTATTGAGAAACCCATCCGATTATCACATACTGTATAGGTTTTTGTTTTCTTGCCAGAAAATGAAAGGAGACCTTGAAATTTAAATCCGAAAATGGTACATGATCGTATGAGAACTCATCTTGGCTTTCTCTTCTCTATATATTTACCAACAGGTTGGCCTAGCAAACATCTTGGAAGGCATAGTGGACACACTAAAAGCCAAAGAAGTAAACGTGTCGTACCTCTTCTTGAAACCTGTTTCGAAGAAGGAGGCTCCGGACTATCTTGACGTTGTGGAACGCCCGATGGATCTCTCGACAATCCGGGATAAGGTACGGAGGATAGAGTACAGAGACCGAAAAGAGTTTAGAAACGATGTCTGGCAGATCAAGTTCAATGCTCATCTTTACAACGACGGCCGTAACCCGGCGATACCGCCTTTGGCAGATGAGTTGCTGGTGAAATGTGATAGCTTGTTGGGTAAATATAGAGAAGAGTTAACAGAAGCAGAGAAAGGTATAAATAGATCGCAATGACTGATTGAGAATGGAAGCTATATCCTATTTTACATGGGATGGTATCAAGTTTCCATGTTTCACACGTGTTATATTTCGACACTTTCTAATACGGTAGCTAGTGAGGTTAAAGGAAGAAATTATAAAAGAAGGCAGTGTAAATGAAAAAAGAAACAACAGCGATTCTGTTATATATTGAAATTTGTATAGACAAATATTTTTCGACATGCCGCCGACAGAAAAAATAAAGAGTAAATTCGTTTAATTTGTTATCACTGCAACATCTGTTAAGTTTAATTGGAGTCTATAAATCTCAAATCAATATAGACATTTATCAACCAAAAATAGGTGGACGTTTACAAAATTTCCTTTCTATAATGTTTGTTAGAGTTGTACTAAATTTTCAAGACTTCTATAATGTTTGTTAGAGTTGTACTAAATTTTCAAGACTTACTTAATCTGCTTGTTAGATTTTCGATCCAATATTTCTATCTACGTTGCGTTTAAAAAAAAAAAAAAAAAAATTATAGAACCGATAATTATNTTTATAAGTATATAATTATATTTTAGAGGAAAATTAGGTCTTTTATATATTGCATTTGAAATTGATTGTACATATACATACTTGTATAACTATAAATATATCATTGGTCAAATTAGTTTGAAATGGAACAAAACAAAAGGCTAAAACATACATATGATCGTCATCAGTTTTTATTTTAGGATCTTCATTAGTATACTAAGAGCACTTTTTGTATATTATAGGAAATAAGTGGATAAGATCATGGAGTATAAGAATAATCAAAAAGGAAGATCCGAAGATGTGGTCATTAAAGGTCGCACACATCACAGGATTTCTTACGTTTCCATAATCCATATTATTTATTGTATACATTAGACTTTAGAGTCATTGGAATATGAAATCCAATTCCATGTTTTCTTTTTCCTTCCTGTGACAGTCCAATTCCATGTTGCATGCAATATAACACGCATTCCCCAATATTTCATATCCCAGTTGCTAAACAAACATTGCAAGGTCAAAGGTTCTTCTGCGTGTCTTTCATTAAAACATTTCATTTATTTTTTACTTAATTAGCTAAATGAACTATGAATTATATCCAGTCACAGAAAAAAAAAATAATAACTATGAATTTTTATTAAATGCTTATGTAACTAAGTACACTATATAACCTGTATATAAAGTAATGTTTTGGTAAATTAATAAAAAAGGTTTTAAATTAACTTTTTGATCTAATTAAAATTTTAATAAATTAATATTTCATGAAATTAATAAATATTATTATACCAATGTTATTAATTTATAAAACAAATTACGGTATATGAATTTTATATATGTATCTGCTACTTTCCTAAGCAGTTGTTTTTTTTTTTTTTAACACTAGTAGATTATCATACCATTCCAAGAAATTACAAATAAAGCCCGAGAAGAATACGGGAGTCCAAAGCCCGAGAGGAATACGGGAAACTAAAGCCGGCATAAACATAATCATCCGGAGCCAACAGAAACAAAGAACAATTAACCTAAACCGATCTATTACAAATAAGAAACAAC